>JABCKI010005825.1:0-37155 GCA_018282025.1 Sphagnurus paluster
TCTAAAAGATGGTGCTGACTAACGCTGACTAAAATCTTAGCTAATTATTAGCTCATCATTACTCTCCCACGTTGAGCTCTTTTAATATATAGATAGATATCTGGTCAGATTCGAGTCATGTCAGTGCTAGTTTCAAACCCCATTAGTCGATCATTGATAGACATGATCCCTTAGCTCAGTGGTAGAGTGTGTGATTCCAGCGATGGTACTTCCACAAAGTCATCCGTTCAAGTCGGGTAGAGATCAACACTTTTTGCCTCGCAGTTCAACACAAATAGTTAAATTGAATGTACAGAAAAAATGGTTCTGAAATTTGGCTACACATCTTCAATTTCTATGTATCATGCTCTGTCCAAAATTTGGAGATCAGATAGGTCAAGCGGATGTGCTATTTCACTTTCCCAAGGACTCCTCCTGTCCTAAGAATCCCTACTTTACTGTAGTGAATATCCATCAAGTAAATAAACCAAGAAAACGTGAACAGCTCAATGCACTATTCACTTTCCGGTATCCTAAACAAACAAACATGTGATATATGTAAGTATTGCGGAATAAGAGCGAAGGGGAGGAGCGAAACAGCAGAATAGCGGCATAGCGGGTGGAAGGAAAAGGACTAAAAGGATCGTATGGGTAGGCTAGCTTTGCGTAGTGCTGGGTGCTAGGAACTAGGAAATACATGGGTCCAAGGAGCGTGAGGCGTTTGACCGCTGGGTGGGAATCAGCACCAAGGAATGGGCCGGAGTGGTTTATTTTGGAGAATGGTGGGGAATGGAATGAGTAGGGAATTCGTGTTGAGTGGCGCAAGCGGGTGAGTGAGTGGTATGAGCGCGGAGAGGTGGTATATACGGATGTGAGTGAACATGAGTGGGAGTGAGTAAACGGTGGTTACGGTTCCTTCCATCGGAATGCAGATTGTGTGACATGAACAAGAACAAGAACGAAACAGAGTTAGGAGAGAAGCTGGAATAGCAAGCGAGCGCCAGTGGAGGTTTGATTGTAGGGATGACGTGTGAAAGCAAGAAAGCAGACCAGGGACGAGGAGATCATCAATCATCCCTCGCCCCAACTCGCGCTGAGTGTACCGACGTTGTTAAGGCGGAACTCCAGCGCCTCTGGGCTGGGTGAAAGGTGCAAGTGAAGACGCGGCACCTCGTCCGCACCCGAGCTAAGACTCAAAGTCGACACTCTATCAACATCCTATGTCGCAGTGTCAGTATCCCACTACACCACTCGGTCAAATATAACACTCACGCGCAGTACTTCGACTCCGGAGTCCACGCTCTCTGCGACTATCACAGCCGCATTTTCGTCACCGAACACGTTGGTGTCGGTGTCTACGTCTCTCTTGACCGCCGGCCGGCCGCGCCGCCTGGGGTGCGCGTGGCTGCCCCGTACAAGCCGCAGGCCCAGGACGCCCGCCGGCCGTCCGTGGGCGCCGTTTTTCCGCTCATGTGCGCTCTTGGATGAAGAAGCCACCGAGGACACGGATGCCGCGGAGGCCTGCGAGTGTGAGCGCGACCTGGATCGCGATTGCGACGAGTGCAGCGGCGTGATATGGAGGCCCGAGCGGGACTGGAGGCGCGCGGGCTGTGGGTGTGGGTGCGGGGACGCGCCCTCGTGGGAGGTGGAGGTGGATGCGGACCGCGAGGACGAGGCGAGGTAACTACCTTGGTTCATGATGTCAAGTAGCCCGCGGGGCTTGTTGTGCAGATTGAACGGCAGCGCCGAGTTGACGTTGACCATTTTTCTGTCAGGTTTCGTGAGTACTTGGTTGAATTACAAGGCAGTGCTCTAGCTCACCCTTCCTTGGAGCGCACGATGCCCCCCAGGCGTTCTTTGAATATCACATGGTCGAATGTAGCCCGCACATTTGGCCCCGTTTCACCGCCTCTGTAATTCCAATTCCAATTCAGATTCAAAATACACCCGTCAGCTCTCTTTCCAGAGACGGGACCCATGCACTCACAACGTGTTGCCAATGGCATCTGTAGACGAGGCCGGGATCAGGCGCGACCGCTCATCAGGGATGGCCTGTGCGATAAGGCTCAGTCAGTAAGGCAAGATAGGATAGCAGGAGGCATGCGCACAGAGTCTCGAGGGCGCTTTCCTAGGCAGCAGAGCATGTGGAGCAACCAGGCCATACACACCCTCGACGGACGGCAATGGACAATGAAGAGAGGGAAATGAAAATGCGGGTTAGGGTTAACCCAGACCCTGCAAGTATAATTGCCCGGCCCGCTTGCCGCCGGTGACTCACGAGAGGACCCTGCATAGCTCTGCACGGACGCCTTCTGGCGAGATAATTTGGGCAAATGAGCGCAGGTTTTTACGATATCGATGCTAGTGGCATTTAAGATGGCGATGGCTCAATATAGCGAGATGAAGATTACACAAGTGACTCTTAATAATTTACATCTACGAAAAGGTCGTCTTGGATTCACCGCCGGCGCCGGCGTGCTGGCTAGGCCTTGGCATTGCAGGGTGAGGTATCAAGGCAGGATGCTACATGTCCAAAAAATTGCGTGCTGATTCCTGGCGTTACATAAATTGTTGTGCGGTTATACATTTGCGCAGGTAAGGAGGACTAAGAGGTATTAATATGACACCTAAATGACAGATGTGCATGTGCCTATCGCAAAACCACCGCATCGACATCAAATCTACTAGGACAGCGGGTCATGCCCACTCCAACGAATATGTCGGGAAGGAGGAGAGCGAAGGCATCGACCCCTTAGCTCAGTGGTAGAGTGTGTGATTCCAGCGATGGTACTTCCACAAAGTCATCCGTTCAAATCGGGTAGGGGTCAATCTTTTTGGTACATTTCCTCAGTCCCCTGCGTATGTTCTTTGTTGCGCAACAGACTGTGACTTTACTGAATCTTGAAGCATATTAAGACCCCACTCCGGTCTGTTGATCTCTGTCAAATTTTCAATGATAACTACTGGCCGAGCTTAACTTCATAGGCCGAGCTTAACTTCATAAATTGGAAGTGAGTGAAATCTTATATTTACGTGTTAGGTTGACCAAAACTTCTGTCATACAGAGCCGAGTCCCCTTCTGAAGAGATCACACTCTCTGTCTCCGACTCAACCTCTTCAATTATGGAGCTTTGTGAGCCCCCGTTTTTGGATCAGAATCCGTTTGAAATTTTTGAATTGTAATATCCCTATTTGAAGAACTTCACCCACTGCCGTTTGTCGCCAGCCTTCGGCTGACTCCTCGCGGCATTGGGTGTGTATATTATTTGGGAGAACGCTGATGAAAAGTGAACTCTAAAAAGCCATCAATCCATGGTGACTGTGTCTGATATAATATGATGTGAATTAATTGAGGAAGACATTTAAAAGGCCTGAAAATTATTGCATTCACAAAGAAAAAATTGATGGTAATTGTAGGTAAGGAAAAATCATACAGTAGCCGGCGGCGGGATTTTGAGAATGAGGGAGACCAAGTACAAGTCAATAATAATGTCTTGGACGAGTGAGAGTGGCGGCATGCATTGCCAGCTTGTCTTTGTTTTGAATTGCAACGGGTTTCCTTATATGGTGTTAAGTGGACGTGAAAGACCTTGCTACGCAAGGTGAAGAATTGACACTGTAGTGATCGCATAATGTTTACATGCATACAAAATGAATGTTTAGTACCAGTTCGACATGCCCGAGTCCGACTCAAATCTGTTCCATGATGGAACTCAGTAAACCAAAATTCTCACCCACGGACTCAGTCTTTTCTGCGTCCCAAATGATGGGATCATCCTCCCCACCCACATGTAATTTTTCCACCACCTTGCGCAGCTTTTTGAATCGCACAAAGCCCTTATCGCCGGGTTCCCCGCTATCCAAAATATAGAGCTCGCGCAGGCCCACGCCTCGCTGCCGACGGTCCGCAAAGCAGATCCTGTGTACAGCATCTCTCCATACTTTGAAGCACCCCTCGCTCGCGAGCACGCGGAGACCCTTAAAACGAAGCTTTTTATGGGACCCACCGCCCTTCATATTACAGCCTCTTTGCAGCACGGTCAGCAACGTATCTGTTAACATGCAAAGCCTCCACGCCAGATATCGGCAGCGGCTTCAGCGCCTCGAGGAGGCAGCCAAAAACGTAATCTTCAAAGAAAAATTGAAGGTTGGGTGTACACGATGGGAGCCGGAGATGCGTTCCTGGTTCAACTGCGCGTCCCCATGCCTCCATCACATTGCAGTGATTGTGTTTCTTGAACTGGAACCGCAGGTACCGTATCGGGTCTATTCGCGTGCTGAGGATGACGCCTAGCGCGTTCCAGAGCGTGTGGTTGTATTCGGAAGGGTTGTATTCGTTCCAGGAGATCGTGATTTTTTGGGTCGTGTTGTTGGGATACGTAATGCGCGAGAGAAGAGTGGCGCAGGAGGTGATGCTGATGTGAAGTTGGAAGTATCGGAGCTCTGGGATGTGGATGACGGGCCGTGATGAGACAGTCTCGCGCGGTTGCGAGGGGGTGTAGGCGCTTCTTAGCGCGAGATTCTGGAGATGTGGCATGGATGCTAGGGCGTCTATGAGGCCGTCGAGAGAAGGACGGGTATACCCGCTCAGGTCACGGAGAGCAAGAGTGGTCAGATTTACAAGCACCGGTGACATCAGGGGCAAGGTGGTGCCCCAAGCTTCCAGTATTCGCAGCTGTGGAGCACACCCCGCAAATAAATCGAGATTACGTGGAAAGCGATCGTCGTAGACGTTTACGTGGAATGGCTCTTTTTTGCGGATCATCACTCGCTCGAGAAGCGGCGCTGGAGTTTCGAGACATTCGCGGACTTGATGTGCGAGACTCCAATAGCTACTTTCAAGCATGGAGAGAGTCTGAAAGCGGTGCACGTGGGGAAGTAGGAGGTGGAGGCATGGCACATCTAAAGCGAGCGTCCCGCGCCTGCACGCGTTTATCAAGTTAATGTGGATGTCTAATGGCATCGATCCAGAGCGAGAGATTAGCATGCTGATCCACTCAGGTCTACTGATATAAATTCTGCACCATAATTTAGTAGTTTCAAGGGCAATTTGACGCCACCGCGAGCACACATGTGACAAATAGATCATGCATGTCATTTTCGGGTCGTCGGCCAGCATTCGAGCATTCCATAAGAAAATGTTGGCGAGGATTTCTGCGGGCAGGCGCATAGTCGTGCCAAGAGTGTTGTATTTCATCCTGACTGATAACACAGTCTTCTGCAACTCATCGGCGACACCGTTTAATTGTGTACATGCGAGTGCTCTGAGGTCCGAACTGCTGTCGCATGAGAAGTCGGTGAGATCTGGATCAGGGAGACTGAGATTCAGTGTTTCTAAGATCGTGGATTTCATCGCGTTCATGGTAATCCAAGGAATGCACGGTGAAGGTGAGTTGAAGAGAAAAGGATTTCACACCCAGCCAATTTCTCCTTTTTGCACCCGATCAGATTTGTTGAGTCAATGTCTATTTCTGGTGCCATCAAGTGCGCCATGCCAGGCCGCGTGACCTGCAACTTTCCCGCCACTCCTGCAAATTAGTTGCGGTGTAAAGCTCGAAAAATATTAATATTAGGGTGCCAGGACCACTGATCTTCCCCACCTAATTGCCTAGTTCACATAGCCTGTAAATGTGTGAAAAGCCTCTGAATTCGAGTACGGACAACGAAGCCCACGGGCAATAGGGAGTGGGACACAAGATGGCACCAACTGGTGGAGGAAAAGTTTCAGTTCCAGCCAAGTTCTCCGTATTATAGGTTTTTACATCCTTTCTGGAGATGAAAAGCGCCACACCCCTTGAAAATATATTAGAGGGGCATTGCATTCTACGTACTTGCCTAGTACAAGCCCACCCATGGCAGCAATCACATCAAATGTCGATGAACAAGAATATGGAAACGAAAGCACAACGTCATTCAACGTCCAGCGTACTCAAGTATAACACCACCGCCAAGCAGATAGGTACAAGAAGGTGGGATTGCAATTGTAGCAGCGGGTGGCCGGGTGAGGGGGATGATACATGTATATATAAAGAACGAGAAAAAGGGCACGAAAGGATGTGTACGACAGGTTCAAGTAAAGAGGACGAGATATAGTTTACTACGTTCAATCAGCTGGTTCAGGGTATGGACGGCACGACCCATCGAGTGTCGTGCATCACGCCTCCGACATTGTCACGTCCGCGAGCATTGACTCCTCCGCCTCAGCAGGCGCATCCGCCTCTGCCTCCGGCTCGCCAGGTGCATCCGCCTGGCCCTCAACCTCACCCGGCGCGTCCACATCGGCAGGTCCATCCGCCATCTCCGCTGTCACAAAACCAGATCGTCAACAACCAAAGCACACATACATGTGTAAAAGCAAAGGACGCACCGTCTGCATCCGGGTCGGAATGCGCATGTGTCCCATTAGCGTGACCGTTCAGGTCCAGCGCCGCCGTGCCTGCCGTCACCGCCTTCTCGCTCTCCTCCTTCACCACTTCCGCCTTCACCGCTACGTGCTCCGACACTGGGGCTGTCGGCGCATGCGCATCCTCCTCCTTCACGGGGCTGCCCACGCCATTTGCCTTGGCGTTTGCGTGCTCATCCTTCCCGCTGCTGTCCTCTTTCAGAGCAGCCGCCTCCCTGTCGCTCTTCGCGGCACCCAGCACCAGCTGCCAGCGCTCGACGAGGGCCTTGGCACGCTCGCGGAAGCGGAAGTCGGCGTCGCGTGGAACGCGCTCGATGGGGAGGAGTGTGATGTGTCGCATGACCTTACCGATCTTGGAGAATTGGAGGTGGGCGACGGTCATAGAGTGAAAGGCCTCGACGGTGCTGAAGAGCGCGTCGAGGGCGGGCATGTCCTATCGAGAGGAATATAGTTAGCTGGGGGTTCGGAATATAGGTTTTTCGCCCAAGGTAAAGTCGGGATCCGGACCGGTAGTAAAAAAAAAACGAGGCAAAAGGAAGAGTGAAATAAGGTTCAAAACTGTAACAAAGTTCCGGAATAGAAAAAAAAGAAAGTCCAGCGCGTAAAACGCGATGAACGACCAGGTTGATTGAACTGAGTCCAGACCTGCAGAGTGGAAAGAAATGATAGGTGCGATAGAGAAGTGGGAGAGAAGCGGGACCCCTAAAAAGTGAAGTGAAGAGTACAGTTTAGGGTTAGGGTCACCAACCCCAAAAACGCTCTCATCGATGCAGAAAGCCCTCATAAATGATGCGGGCAGTGCGTACGATGAGAAGATAGAGTCAGGAAGATGGGTGTAACAAGGATGAAGTGAAACTAAGAAAACGGTAAAGGTGGGATGGAAAAATATCAAACAAAATTGCAAATAATGCGTAAAATGAAATTTGCAGCACAATCGACGTGGCAAGGAGCGTACCCAGGTCCTGAGAGGATTTGGGAAAAGAAACAGAAAAGGATTGACAGCGCAGAAAAGAACTGGATAAAGAAAGAAAAACTTGATCTTGAATGCATATGGTATGCGGTATGCAAGAGGAAATAGGGGAAAGAACAATAGGGGGTACGAGAGAGGGAAGGAAGTCGACTCACCGCATTCTCGGGTGTGTTCTTGTTGCTGAGGAAGGCTTTCTGAAGGCGGTGACGCCAATCGCGAACCTTTGTTGCTTCAGGATCATCGCTCAATTTCGCTGCAGATCACTCAGCATATAAAGGCGGCAGAGATAAAAAGACAAAGCCCACCATCGTCTGCTTCCTCCTCCCTTTCTTTCTCGCGCTCCTTTCTCGCACGTTTCGTGGGTGGAGGGCTCGCCTTTCGTCCATGGTGGCTAGGCCCAGCATCCTCGCCCTCCGCATCCGCATCCTCATCATCTCCACCAGCCGCATCCTCATCCTCGCTCTCAACCATCGCCTTTGACTTTGCGCCGCTCTTCCTACCCTTGGCAGCAGGCTTGCTTCGCTCCTTCTTCTCCTTGGGCTCTTTCTTCTCCTTCGGTTCCCTGGGCGGCTTCCGGGCCTTGGGCTCGCTCTCCCGTTTTCGTTTCTTTCCGTTCCCGTTCGTAGCGGCGGACTTTTTCTTGCGCGAGCCGCCCTCGGGATCGCTCTCGAGTTCATCAACCTCGTCGTCCTCTGGCTCTTCTGGCTGTTGGGGCGCGGCAGCTAGGCGTGCAGCACGGTCTGCCTCCCAGGAGGAGGGGTCGAGGGCGGTACGGTAGCCCTGGAGGAGGTCGCCGGATTTTTTGTAGGGCTCGTTGATGTAGGATTCGATTTCGTGCTTTTGGAGCTTGGAGATGTCTTTCGCTACGAGCCATGCACTGTAAATCGCACAATTGGAAAGGTTAAAAAGTAACAAAGATAGAAAAATGGCAAGTGCGTGCGTGCGTGCGTGCCACAGAAACAGTATTATGTCCCGGCCAAATGAGAGTCGAGGATGATGAACATCAAGATAAGACGTCGAAGTAACAAAAGAGCAGATTGAAAAGACAAACCGTCAGCGAGACAAGAGTTATTACAGCATAGAACACGTACTAGTCACCAGCAGGGAAGAATTGGACACAGTAAAAGTTGTTCTTTTTCGCTGGACGCTCTAGTTGGACTGCAGCAGGAACGGATTCGGGGTCTACGACCTGTTAAAGGAGCGATTGAGCACAAGGACCTAAGAGAAGAAAGACAGCGCTCACCATGCCTGGCCAGGGAGGAAAGCCGCGAACCTTGCCGAGGACGATGTCGCGCTCAGCATAGGAGGAGACGACCTCTTTCGGCGCGGCCTTTGTGTTTTTTTTGCTCATATCAGCGGAGTGCACCGTGTCGAAGACGCTCTGCACACAAACAACTCTCTGCATGCGGGCGTTCCCACGATCCGCGTGACGCGTTTTCCACGGGGTCTGTGCGCACGCGTCGTCGGAGTTGATCCGATCGAGTGCCTGGAGCTAAGTACTCGGCGCTAAAGAGTGCTGAACCTGAGCGCTTGATACCACGCTCGTTGTTACCTTTTTATAGTGGAATCAAGCTCCTCGTCCTCAAGAAAGTTTTTTTGTGGAGAGAGGCCATGGAAAAAGACCTGTTCTGATAAGAATTTCGGACCCGGTCGGACATAAATTTGCCAAGTCGTGCACCTGTTACTTTGCAGAAATATAGCTCCGCTTCTACAGCTTTTTTTAAAAAATTTCCATACCTTCACTGACATCACGCAATCAGATCAGTGCTAATACACGGGTTCCAGACTCTATTGTAACGGAAAGGAACTTTTCTCCCTCCACCTTTCACAAACCACCCATGTCCATATCGTACGATGAACGCGAGATCTTTGATCTTGGAAACACTCAATCTCAGTCTCCCCGACCTAGATCTCACCGATGTCTCATTCGATAGCAGACGTTAAAGCACTTGCCTACTCGCAGATGCACGGCGTTATTGATGAGTTGCAAAAGGTTCTCGTATCAGTCAAAATAAAATATAACTCCCTTGTCGATATCATGCGCCTGCCCCCAGAAATCCTCAGCCTCATTTTCTTACAGATCGCCGATATATATTCGTGAGCTTCTGGAAACCCCCGCTCCGCTTCTTCAAAAGGTGGTGATCCACAAAGAAGTCCCGAGTTTTTTCGATTTATTCGCAGGTCACGCTCCTCAACTGCGAACACTGGAAGCTTGGGGGTTTACCCTGCCCACGAACTCGCCAGCGATTGTAAACCTGACCAATCTTTCCCTGCGCAGCCTACATGGACGAGGGTGTCTTGATAGCCTCGTAGATGCTCTCGCGTTGATGCCGCACCTCCAGACCCTCGCGCTAAGAGACGTGCGGGACCTCGCGCATCTGCAGGGAATAGTCACGGTGCCATCACGGCCCGCTATCCACATCCCAGACCTCCGATGTCTCCAACTACACACCGACATCGTTATCTGCGCCACCTTTCTCCAGCGCATAACATATCCCAAAACCACGGTCGCAAGAATCACCCCGATAGATGGCGACGATGAAGTGCTTTGGAACACGCTAGGCGTTGTCCTCAAGACGCGATAGACCCCATACGATTCCTGCGGCTGTTCAAGAACTCCGATACATATGATGTGACAATCGAGGCCTGGCCGGAGTACGCAAGAACAGCAGGACATCTCTGGGACCCGGGCCTGCCGTGTACGCTCAACCTTCAGATTCTTTCCCAAGTGGAGGAGTGGGACGAGTGGGACTTTCCCCACCAGGCGCTGAAGCTGCTGCCGACATATGGCCTGGAGGTGTTACATGTCACGGGGAAATTCATGAGTCGTTTTGCATGGTGCAGCGTTTTCGGGGAGATCGAGACCCTGCACACGGTCCGCGTTGTCGGGGATGTGCGTCCATTGCTGGATGCGCTGCAGGAAGGCTGCGGGCGGCGAGTACTGCGAAAATTTTTATTTCAAGGCGCTCCGTGTGCTGGCGAGCGAGGGGTGGCTCGAAGCATCCCTGACCCAGATCTCACCAACGTCACAACACTCACCCGCACGCAAATGCACGGTATTATGGAAGAATTGGAGAAGGTTCTCATATCAGTCAGGACAAGATACAACTCCCTTATTATCGCCGTGCGCCTGCCTCCCGAGGTCCTCACCAACATATTCTTACAGATTTCTGCGATGCTCTGCGATGACCCGAAAAAGAGATGGATCTATGTGTCGCATGTGTGCTCGCGGTGGCGTCAAATTGCCCTTGAATCTAGTAAATTATGGTGCAGAATTGCTAGCAATAGGCCTGAGTGGATCAGCATGCTTCTCTCTCGCTCTGGAACGAAGCCATTAGACATCCGCATGGACTTGATGGACGCACACGAATATGCCATCCCCGAGGACCGGACCGTCAAACCTGTTAAGCGCGCAGAAGCGCAATGCTTCCACCTACTAGCCCCCCACACGAAACGCCTCCAGAACCTTTCCATTAACGAGGAAGACAGCTGGTATTTTGTCCACCAAGTTCGCGATTTTCTCGAAAAACCGGCCCCGCTTTTGGCGCGAGTGGCGATCTGCAAAAATAAAAGATACTACGACGATGACAGCGACAATTTCCCAATTAATCTCGATCTATTTGCAGGTTGCGCTCCGCGGCTGCGAACGCTGGAAGCTCGGGGCACCACCTTGCCCCTGCAGTCGCCAGTGCTTGTGAACCTGACCACTCTTGCCCTCCGCGACCTGCACAGCCAAACACGTCCCCATCTCGACACCCTCGTAAATGCTCTCGCGTCAATGCCACGCCTCCAGACCCTCATGTTGAAAAACCCATACAAACCCACGCTGCTGCAGGACGAAACCCTTTCATCGCAGCCTATCAGCGACGTCCCAGACCTCCAACGTCTTAAACTGGAAACTGACATTATCTCCTGCGTCGCATTCCTCCGGCACATTACATATCCCACAACTACCTTGCAAAAAATCACGATCTCCCCCAGATCAAACGACAGCCATCGTACAACCGACGAGTATCTTGCTTCCTGCCACAAAGACACGTTCCAGGAGCTAGGCGTCATCCTAAGGACGCGTATAGGCCCCATAAAATACCTGCGGCTATTCGAGAAGTCGTATTGCTGCAAAACGCTCGAGGCCTGGGGGCACATAGGACCCGGGACGCATCTTCTGCCCCCGTCACACACGCCTAACCTTCAATTCTTCTACAGAATGCAATATTGGGATCAGGTCCTCGCAGTACTGGAACCGCTGCCGATATCTAGCTTGGAGGGGTTGCTGGTCACCGAAGTTGTCAAGATGAATGAGGGTACATGGTGCAGGATGTTTGGGGAGATCACGACGCTGCACACGGTCCACGTCGTCGGGGATGTGCGTCCGTTGCTCGCCGTGCTGCAGCAAGGCATCAACTTCATGAGCGGTGGGGCCTCCGAAAAGCTTCATTTTAAGGCTCTCCGCGTGCTGGCGAGCAAGGGGTGCCTCGCAGCATGGCCCGAAGATACGGCGCATAGGATCTTCGCGGAACGTCAGAGGCGAGGTGCGGGCCTGCAAGAGCTCTATATTTTCGATAGGTGGAACCCGGGAGATGCGGTCTCGGAATGGATTGAACAGCTGCGCATGGTGGTCCAAAAATTGTATGTGGGTGAGGAGGATCATGGCTCTATGGCTCAAACCGCAGACGGAAAGTCTGATTCGTTGTGCGATGCCGATTCCCCAAGCTTCATGATGGAAGAGGATGAGCCTGTGCTCGCTTTACAAAGGGATGACTCACCTGACAGTCAGTATGATAATATGTAAAATTGAGATATTCTCGGCTGTGGGAAAGACCAATGGTGTGATCCGATCGCCGCACACAGAATGTCTCCCTTGCACCTCTTTCTCTTTGTCCTCACCGTGACACTATTTAACCGCATCCCCAATCTGACTGAGCGTTGAATCTCTTGTTCCTCTGAATCTAGCTGAAACCTCCAAGGCCCCTATCTCACCAATGGATAATAACACCGAGGTCGAAGGATTGGCTCATACACAAATGGATCGTGAGGTTCCGTGTTCCTTAAATCTTACCACCTTCTTATATGCATGCATTATTGAATGGATTGAATTTTATAGCGGTCTCAACTGAGAATCCCGTGGGATTAATGAAGCGATATCATTCAAAGCAGAAGTAGACGAGGAGATAGTGAAGGAGGGCGACGAGAAGGAGTCAGTGATCAAGGAAGAGGTAGTCACGATGATCGGTGAAATGGTAAGCCAAACGCACCAGGACAATGGATCAACAGCGCCAGAGCCGGCGGAAAATAAAGCGATATCAGTCAAAGCAGAAGCAGGTGAGAAGATAATGAAGGAAAGGGCAGACGAGGTGGTAATGACAACGCCGAACAAAGCAATGACCATTGTCGCTGTAGATGCAGAAGTTGTGGTGTTTTCTTCAATATTTTATGTCATTTTTTGACGTTGTATTTTTCCCTAGTGGGTATTGCTGCGCCGACAAGCCCTGATACACAAGGAGTTGACGTCGAGACGCAAGAAGATCTAGTAGATCACTTGAAAGAAGAGAAAGATGACTGGTTGATTGTAGAAGTGACGATGTCTGAGGTCTGACATACGCAGTCACAATACGCGTATGTGCGGAGAAATTGGGACGGGCTACTGAAGGTTGAGTTGAATTTGTAAATCTGACTCGATCTCGATTCTTCGTACCATCAACCTTCAAGAAAAAGATTTTACATTCCATTACAATAAGATTTATTCAGAAATGGATAGATTATGCGGTTTTCGAAAACCTATCATGGGCAATGTTCTTCGTGGTATGTAACATGAATTGTGGCGCAATCTGGGGAATAGAAATACTTGGCGGGAGTTTTTCATGACGGCAATCTTTTTGGTGCAGTACAATGATCTCCTGTTATCAGAAAAATTCAAGGAACTATAAATTTCTTATGAATATTGAAATTTAAAACTAGGCTTTATTCTTCCCCAAGAAAGGTGTGCGCACCCTCAAGTAATTATGCACACCCAAACTCGGCAGGGGCGACCCGAAGGAAATCAAGGCCCAGGGT
Source organism: Sphagnurus paluster (assembly GCA_018282025.1). Lineage (NCBI taxonomy): Eukaryota > Fungi > Basidiomycota > Agaricomycetes > Agaricales > Lyophyllaceae > Sphagnurus > Sphagnurus paluster. The sequence continues at coordinate 13,407 of JABCKI010005825.1, forward strand.
TTTATCACGCCGCCCAATCTTTGACCCTCCCCAGGTTTGGGCTCTCGAGAACTATTTTTCAGAGACCTTCGATTGATTTGGCCATTCAGTCGCTCGAGATATTTTACTCTCTGTTCCACCCACGGGCTTAATATATGCCAGTGTTGCATCCTTATGTAAATGGAAATATTTTAACATAGGACTACATGTATTTTAAAGCCATCACAAGAACTCGTAACGCGATTCGGTCCACTTACCGCAAGAATAGCTACTATGGATGTTTGGAAATCGATAAGTGACCGTGATAATAACCCTCCAGCCATGGGGAAAATGGAATTGGACATAGAGTGCTGAGGAACTGAGAGGATACAATCCGATCGACGATTAGCCTTAGTAGAAGTTCCGTTTACCGCAAATATCCTGATGGATAGTTTAATATTCCGACTGAAGCTTCCCGATACGAATCCTTGACGTGATTTGTACCTGGGTAGAGAAACTGACAAACCATGCAGCAAGAGGGCGGCGGCTGAGGGCCTAACAACTAGTCGTGCATTGCATCGCCGTCAGTTCCGAGACATACGCGAAGCCTTCTTCAGAGAATTACATACACTCGCCTAACAGCACAAAGGCTCATTATCACCTGGCGGCACCACTGCGACTTCCCAAAGCTCTCGTAAATCGCGTGGTCCTTCGGCGAGGATCTGACACCAGGGGAAAGCGGGTAATCATGCGCACCCCCATCGTAGCCTCAAATTTAGCGCATGTGGTAAATTCAGCCCAAAGAGCCTCCCGCATATACTTACTCCCAAAGACATTGGACGGAACAGGAATCTCGTCGAGTGTCGGTCATACCACACTAGATCCGCTTCTTTACGGGAAAGGCTGCTGTACTGCAGAGGATTGTTCATTTATTCCGGCAGGTGCTGCAGCACGGCTGCTCCATACGCGCATGCAGAGCGGCTCATAGGATGCCCTGGTAGGTTTTGAGGATAAGGCCTTGACAGTGCACGAACGGCAGCTTGCTGTCGCATGAACAAAGATCCGGGCGAGATATTTATATACAGCTCTGAGTCTGTGGGCGTAGTCGTTCAATCTGATGAACGAGATCTTCTATGATTCAACGCTTACGAATTTCTAAGCGCCCATCAGCTTATGCAGGAGGAACTCCTGACTGAGTAGCCTCTGAATATCGATATCGACTAGGATTGAAGATGATTCTACCACCAAAACCATGAGATATTTTTTGCAGGCTCCTGATGAAGATTAGGATATCCTCTTTTCATGTTTTATGTATCTTTACATACCCCTGGATTACTTCGTATCGAAGCGTCATCAAGGCGGAGGTAATGCGTGGGTGGCAACTAGATTACGGGAGTGAACGACGGCGGTTCGATGATACGATACAACGAAAAGGGAGAGGGTATGGTCAAGTGTCGAGTCCGAAGTCTACGTACAGAGTCTGGGTTTTAGCGAAAACGGGGAGCACAAAGAGGAAATACAAATGACAGCGAGGAAGAGGCAGCGTTTAACCCGGCGAGTGGTGTTGTGAAATCGAAAATAGTCCAAGTACAGCTCGAAGAAAGGAAATAAAAAGTGTAACCCGCGTTCGAGTGGCAGGCAAATATCATGTACACGGAGCTAGATTCATAAAGAGGGAAGAGTATAGTTTGTTGGCATGGGCGGTTCAATTCCTTCTGAATTGCATGCTTCGATCAGGCGCTGCCTGAGATCCTCCGATTGGCGCTGTAGGGCTGAGAGACTTTCAGCAAACTCGCGCCATTCAAGTAGCGAGAGGTACATACCAGGACATGGCCAGAGGTTCGTCATCACCTCGACCGGGAGAAGGATGGATTTCGCGAGAACAAGGGCGCTCCGCAGACTTCGGTCGTAATTCCATAGAACTAGACATCTAGGGTTGAATCTGTTAGAAATGATGACACTAGACCAGTCTAGACTTACATCGAAAGTTGATTCGCGAACCACGTCACTTGATATGGGCGTCGTGTCAATTGATACCCTTGCACACCGCCTAGGTGGTTAATGGCGGACCGGACAATCTGGACGACCCGGTCCTGGTACCAGACTGTGATATTGAATGAACGTGAATGCATAATCAGGAATGTGTAAGGAAATTCGGAGGTAATAGAAACACTTACGCCATTCCTCCGCGTGCTTACGCTTAAAGATAGGCGATCCGCTGCCCAAACCAAGTAAGCTGGGAAGGGTGTTAAGATACGAAGGTACCTACGCAAGGGTAGATGGCACCAACCTGCGCAACGTCTGGGTTATCGTAATCTGTGTACTGTCAGAGCGCATGTCAGCCTCGATCATAGAGCAAAAGAGGGCATGATAAGGCAAAAAAACACAGGAAGGACAGCCGGAAAACAAAGGAAAAACTCACTTGTACACATACTCTCGACACATGTAGAGAAGCGTCGTATCAAGATTGCAGTCATGAATTAACAGCGAGTCTTGGAGAGATTGGATCTCGTTCCACGCCTCGTAGACCAGCTCGACCTTCTCGTCGTTAGAGGTATTCATACTTCGTAATCGATTAGTGAAACTCCAGAGGAGCATACTCCGAGAGTACAGCGCCCAGATGGATTCTTTAGTTGAGGGGGAGGCACTGCTGCGATACGCTGGGGAAACCCGGTCGAGCACTTCTCCCGGGAAGAGGATAGCATACTAAGGGGTCCACGGCATTACAAGGAATTAGAAATCTGGCGTACTAAAGAGAGACAATGGAACGCACGTTGGAAGGATTAGTCATGAAGAAGTCTGGCGGGTCGCGGTTGAAGGCGACACACTGTGATACATAGTTACACATGAGGCTCAACGCGCCCCAGCAGAGGCGGCGGCACTCCTCATCTCGGATCTGGCTCTCCGTCCAATTCAGACCCCAAGGGAGAATGTAAGACCACGAAGAGTAAGGGTTTGGTGCTTGGGTTGCATCGGGGGGAATACAAGTACATTTGCGACCTTGATGGTCGTCGACGAGAGGGTCGAGGTTGACTATGGGAACACAGCCTGCAGGATAATGCACAACGTCGCGGTCGTTAGCGTCTATAGTGGTCAGGCCAGTGGTACGCATAATGTAATCGAGAGTGAGAAGAGCCTGCTCCACTCGGTCAGGATTGTACATCGGGTGAGCTGATGTCTCGAAGAGAGCGATGATCTGTGTCGTACATAGCTTAGGTTTAATGCTCTGAAGATAAAATCATTTCTTACCAAGGCGGCTTCAGCGAGTGAAGCGTCGACCCACTGCGAATTAATAGAGTTGTCTAGATATGTCTGGGCCGTGGATCTCAGCCACAGTGCTCTTTCACGTCCAGGTGCTTTGAACTCGACCTCGCTAGATTTCATAAGGGTAGCCATGGCAAGACCAGCGTAAATGAATGCTGGTTGTATAGATAAACGGAGTTCCTCATCCAATAGGATCTTGATGAAGTATTCGAGATTAATAAAGCAAAGCCAATATCCAGTATCGGTGAATCTGTGTAATGTGCAATATAAAGTCAGAGAAACCTCGACGATGAACTGTGGACATACAAGTAGGTAAGATCCCGTTCGATATCTCGCAACCTGATAGATATAAATCAGTGATCGCTAACGAGTGAACGACCATTAGTCTCACGGATATGTCGTCAAAAAGGTGCTCCACCAAAGTTTCTGGTTTTCTCTAGTACTCGAAGGTGGGACGTGAAACTTGAGATGCTGGGTATGGGATGGTGATCTCATGATGTCGACGTCAAGTTGACTTGGAAAAGATGGCTTCATGTAGGAACTCTGGTCAGACACATATGGAATGCGCCTGCGAGACGTCGGGGATCGTTCGTGCTATATAGATGTTAAAAACCTTCAGTAGAGGTAGGTGGTATTTAAAACTAACCACGACAGGACCGACACCTTCCGTTGCGATCCTCACTTCTATCGGCGATGTTGAACCATGTTGTGAGCGTTCCTGGGAGCGAGGATCGGGCGGTCGGTCCTGGTGCCTTGACGACGATGGAAAGTTCTCGCTCGTCATATTCTTCACCTTGGAAGGCGCGGGCGCGGGGGTATCGGAAGGGTGGTCGATGGCCGTACGTTTGCGCTTCGGTGGAGGCTCAGATCCGTCAAGTGGCCTTTTTTTACATCTGCGGTGGCGTGTTCCAGGATTCTTGTCCGGGCCGCGTCTTTTTGGAACGGAATCGTATTCGCAGACGTTGGATCGTCGGACGCAATTGTTACACACGGGTCTCGTTGAGTCGCAACGGATTTTTCGACTGCGGCTAAGGAAGGACAGAGTAACGAATGTCGCAATCCGTTAGTATTCCGCTTTAAGGCTTAATGAAAGAGCGAGCGAGCGGAGAACATACCATTGACGACAGGCTATGACAACCGTCGATATCTCCTTTCTTTCGCGCGAGCTATCCGCCACAGGTGCGTTAGTAGAAGATTCTGTTTGTTCGGATGATGCTGACATGGGAGGAGGCCTGGGATCGACATCCGAGGGCACCTCAGAGGTCATCCTAACCTGTCTCGAATAGGAATGATCATGAGACGGTCCACCAGGCAACCGTCGCTCGGTGGGGCTGTTATACCTGAGGTCAACAGGCCCACTGCTATGGGCGGACGGGAGACGAGAATTTGAAAGAGCATGGATAGGGAAGTCATGCGGATTGTGGTTGCGAGGTGGTGGAAGGGCAACGGTGTAGTGGCCTGGAAATGTGACATGCTGGGCAGTTGGACTCGAGAGCTCTAACGGCGTATCAAGGAGCGGAGGCTGTTGTACATTTAAACTGGGAGCGTAGTCGAATTGCGGCGCAACTATGGACGCAGGACGTTGAACTACAAGTGGATCATGTTGATACCGGACTTTTTTAAAAGAAGTTTGTCAGAATACATAATAATAATGCAAATAGTGGACGTGGCTGCGATAGCAACAACTCGACTTACAACTGCCGCCGTGCGGAGGAGAAAACGAAGCTCCGAAGTGGGTTGGTGAGTGAAGTCCTGAGCCATCTTCGCTGGATTGGGCACCTTCATCCGGATTCATGGCGTGCTGAAAAGGAGAGTAGATGTCGCTGTTGGCGCTAGCCACCATAGCAAGCAGAGAGGCAGAAGAAAGAGAGACGATGTCACCGGCCACGCGAGTTTGGGTGCAAGAAGGGGTAATGTGCCCACGGGTAGATTGGCAAGGCGTGAACAACCTTATGCGAGCGTAGCTGATTCGAAGATCAGAACATCACACACAGATCTGTGTTTCCTCTGGCAACATAGAAATTGAATCGGTAGCTCACACGGGATCCCTGAAAGGTGATCTGGGGCAGATGATCTGATATGCCCAGCAAAAGTCAGAACTGGGCAGTAGACTAGCACATGCGTGCAAGGTAAACCCCTTCGCAAGCAGAGAGAGACAAACCGAGGTTGTATGTCGGGAATGAATCACAGAAGGCAAAAACGCAAACTGCAGGCGCGCAGCGCGCCAATTACACTGCCAAACTCTATGCTTGTTTTGGCCATAATTTTCCACGATCCGAACCAAGTTAGTGGAACGTACCTGGTCGTGAGCCATGTGAGCGCAACGCGAGCATAACGTGGAATTTCCAACGTCTACGCTTTCAACGTTTACTAGCGTTTACTACGAACCAAGAGTCATTCTGTCTTCAAAAATAAGCCTATTTTACAACCTCTCTTGCTCTTCATGACTCACGAACCCATCCATCATATTGAAGTCCTTCGTTTGGTCAACGCCCACTTATATCCAATTGGGATATTTACTTTATCCTCGCATACGCCACCGGAGACGATGGCCCCACCGTGGAAACCCATATTTTCAACGTCCCATGCCATGGCGCTTCTGATTCAGGATGCATCCCCGTCTCGGAGAAATTCGTGCCCTCCATCGCCTCAAGCTAGTACAGCTCCTGCACATCTGGAGTAAATTTCTGAGTACCACGTTGGACATTGGTGCCCATTCCTGGACGACACCTGCCTCTGCCTGATATGCATCCAACCCTTCTTGCCGGCACGGCAGCTCCTATACAATCAATTGACAGTCTTTATTGTTGTCGAGTCGAAATTGGGTGGCCCTGCGTGATGGACCTTGGTGCACAGCTCTCCTCCGCACTCGGAATTCCGCGTAATCGATCGACATTTCCCCTTGATGGTCGCTTTTATCACAAGATAAGTCTGTATCCAATCTGTATCAGATAGCAACTTCCGCAACTGCGCGTATATCCGAAATTTGAAGTACCTATTCCAGCCTCTGGGAGGGTTCAGCGCTCAATACTCGAGCTCACCCATTTCTCTGAACTGGCGCCTCAGGCATAGTGCACTCGGCGCGTGTTGTTGATATTCCACATGCACATGATGCGCTCTTGAGGATAAATCTGGAATCCCCTTTCACACAGAAGGATCATGTTACCGCTCTTTCTGCCCCACAAGGAGAACTTGTATCATAGAACCACTACGTCTTGTGGAACGCTGGGAACGAGAATTCGGAAGAGCGCTCTCGGCCTGGCCAACGTGCTCACCCGTAAATGGGGCATCCTTTCTCCGGCATAGAGATCCCAGATTTTCATGCAGGCTGCCAGGTGCCACTACAACGATGCTTATTCATTAGTCCATTTTTATATGTAAATAAATGAACACGACACGGTACACCTCGAGTTACTCCACAAGGCGTGCAACAGAGGTCTCGGGATCAAGGTGTGAAGAGAAAATTAACTCTATTAATTTCGCAATCACCCTGAAATTTTCGCAAGGAAGGGACGCATGTATTCGAAGAGCGCTATCGATTCCTTGAGGCTCCCAGAAGGAGGTAACTTCCGCGGCGGTCATGGGCGCTAGTAGACAAAGTCAAGGCGCTGCAAGCTCAAGCTGGCGAAGTATGTCTGCAGCTAAAAGCTGAATATTTGCATTCAAAGCTGGATAGGTTCAAGGCCAGATATTTTTTAGTACAACTGGGCTTTTTGAACCCCAAGTAGTCGTGAAGGGGCGAGCACCAAGACGTCAGACGTTGGGGTAAAGCAGTTTTGATTTCAGGTGAAAGCTACTGCACAATATACGAGTTCCTGAGTATAATTGGGCGACGGCGGCGACTTGAGGGCGATGCGCTAAGTGTGGCGCGGAACAAGCCCGGACTTATTTCAAATTCCCAATGGTCGTGTTTGCCAATATTAATCACTCGATCCAGACGCAAGTACCTGCCTATCAATCAGTACCACTGACGGGCTGGTACTTAAGGCTATAGTTAATGGCTGGACGCCTTTACATCTACATGGCAGAATTTAAAGTTGACAACCACAGGGCATTCTACGCGCCTCTGTTGGAGTTGTGGTGTTGTCGCGAAAGGCAGGAATTTTCTATACTTGAGTATTAACAAAAGCTCAAACCTGATCATGATCAAATGCGTCTATCGCCCGAAATTGCTCACACGTTACACCCTCCCGCCCGAGACTGTTGAATAACCGTCCCTGTCCCTGGCGCATCATCGAGATAACGGCTGGGATGTTGATATGATCCTTAACGCGTTCGTGTAGATCCTACCTCAACCATGGTATAACGTTGTATTCAATTGCGAAACGTTAACATGCTCACAGAACGTCACGACGCCCATTTGTCGAGGTCAGCGGCTGATATCGCCGGTGATCATCTTAGATACATAGTACACACTTAAACATATACCTCCCAGGATATCATCATGCCGATTCAAATTTTCCTGCCCCATGGGGAACCTTGCGGCGCAGGCTATCCACCCTTGTCGAGCTATTAATTCAAGCATTTTGGGGCACCTCGAGCGTGCCTTTCATACACAGCTAAACATTTCTCTAAATCAGGTGAGAATCGCCGTCTCTCTCGACCGTGCTTCCCATATGGACAATGTTCTTCGATTTACAAGTTCAATATCCTTTATTTTGCGCGATACCGCTCGCTGCGGCTGCTCACTCAAGGCGGCATAACATGTGCCCGATATTACCGCAATCTTCTCATGTCACTACGATCCAGATACCACGCTGGTCACTAGAGGTCAAGAGTAGAGAGCTCCGTAAGAGGCCCAAGGTTAGAATTCTATGATATCGTCCTAGTCCGTGTTGACATCGGCACCCTCAGATGTCTATGACGACGCTTAGTTCAAGACTCGTAAAATTATAAGAAGATTCGAAAATTTGTCACCAACTGGTTTCTCCGAGTCCATGCTCCTTGACCCCTGTTCGCTCGGGCCAATGGGTGCGAGTGCCTGTGCCATCTTGAAAGCACACCTCCGAATCGCACCACAATACTACCGTCTTCCATAGATATGCATGGGTCGCACTACGCATAAAATACTCGATGCATCATGTGCAGCCGTGTTGTGGCGTCGTTCATAATGATATGGCGTGTGCACAGCAAGATTACTCGGGAGTTAATGATGAGATTTGGTCATATGGAGTAGAAGTGATTTGAATCTTCGATACGACATTTCAGAGCACACAGCATTCCGTCGTTGACATAGCCTTGGATATTGAGCATATATATCAGCTATGTCTTCTTGTAAACAAAATGCAGAACGACTTCTCGGCACGAAAACCTCGATTACAATGGCAAGACCCCTCAGGCTTGACGCTCAAATCCCCACACCTGCATCGGCATCGACGAAGATCCAGCTGGCCATCCTGGCGACAGCGATGATCGATGCTCTCGGTGGGCCGCCCGAGTTTCACGAGCGCTTCACGTTCCCGCTCATAACTGGCATGCAACCGAACAACAACTTCAACCTCCCCCCTGGTGTTTGGACTGACGATACTTCCATGACCCTATGCCTCGCTCAATCACTTTCACTTGCTACACGGTCTGGGAACGACGGTACGAGGGGCAACTTTGACGAGAGAGAACAGCTCGAGGCGTACAAGGCATGGTATAGAAAGGGAAAGCTATCTGCGATTGGACGTTGTTTCGACATCGGGACCACGATTCGGCGTGCCCTTCACATCTATGAGCAGTGCTCCCCGGATGACGAGATCGGCATCGTGCTAGAGCGGATCGCTGCTCAGCTAGGTGGCGAGAGTAGCTCTGGGAATGGGAGTTTGATGCGAGTGTTGCCGATTGGTCTGGCATACTGGCGGGATGAGGGTCTGGCAAAGGAGCATGCGAGGCGGAGTAGCAGAACGACACATCCAAATGCCTTGTGCCAGGAAGCATGCGAAGTATGGACGGCAGCGATCGTACGGGTCATGCAAGCATCGACAATGGGCAGTAGGGAAAATTATACGAAGCTGGACCTCGTCAAGTTCTTTGCAGAGTTTGCGTACACAGACTCGAAGCTTCAAAAGGCTTTGTCATTACCCTCCTCGGCCCCGCCTGTTCCCACCACCGGGGAGCAAGAAGAGTACTATCGCAAACACCATCCTATCCTTCTACTCATCACTAAAACCTCCGAACACTACTCGAATCGGGAAGGTTTCTCCAAACCGATTCCGAGGACCGAGGAGCTTCCTTCGACAGGATATGTTCTGCATACACTGGTAGCCGCGCTATACTGTTTCCTAGCCACAGAAACATTCGAAGAGGGGGCTATCATGGCCGTGAACCTAGGAAGCGACGCTGATACTGTGGGAGCGGTCTATGCAGGGCTCGCAGGGTGTTGGTATGGGGGCAAAGAAAAGGCAGGGGTCGACGATTTATTCTGGACGAATAGAACCAGAGGGTGGAGAGCTGGACTTGTTCAGCACCAACTTGTGGAGGAAGTTGCTAATGGGCTGGTCGTCTTCTCCACAAAACTGGGCGAGTGACCATACACAATGGTGAAGAGAGTTAGTTTGGACCTGGTAAGGAGAATTTCAGTATACTGAGATATAAGGCTTTAAACAGGAAAGGTTCAGTATAACTAGGATTATGAAAGACACATTGCGCAACACTCATTAGAGCGGCGTTCGTTTTTTAATTAGACAGAATAGGTCTCATCACAAACTAGAGAAAGATAAAATGCTTACCGAACTCGTTCTCCCTCCACTTGGTCCCTGCGCGTCTTTCGATACCGAGGCAAAAATTCGAGACTGAACAAGTTGGCTGTTAGCATATCTATAAACGATTTGAGACAACTCAAGAATGCGAAGAAGTTCAGTATAACTAGGATTATAGATGACACATTGCGCAGCACTCTATGGAGCGGCGTTCGTGAAAGACAGAAAAAGAATCATCATGAATAATATAATGACCTGATACATACCTCAACCTGTGAAGAATATCTTGCACTGGGGTGGTGTCAAGTTGCAACAACCAGTATGAACGACGGGCCTCGACGGGTGAGCCAACAAAGAGACGAGGGCATCGATTAGGGGTTGAACCGCCAGGAATAACTTAAGGGTTAGGCTTGCCCATGTGGTCGATAAGGCAAAGCTTCATAAAGTACACGTCGATTTGAAGGTTGGTGAACACTGAAGACTGCGGGAGGGCTAGTGAATAGAACTGATCTAGAGTGTAGTACTTAAAAGTTAAAGTTAAGTTGAAGAAAAAAAAATTGCCATCCGGAAAGTGTGACGTGCCCAACAGCGAACAACAACGCGTACACAGTGGCGCGTCATGAACATAACCCGAAAAGTCAATGGAATTTGCCGTTGACACGAAAGGTATGGAGACGTAAATACATAAGAGATAATGTGTAGATCAATCATAGTTCGCTACAGCATATGTTTCACTCCCCGATTCCGATAGGGAATCTGAACATGTTCCGAGGATCGTACTGGTCTTTGAGAGAAAGGAGTCGAGTGTAATGATCGCCATAGTACCGCAGCTTCCCTGGAAGTTGGAAGTCAAATTAATTTCATGAAACAGGGAGAAAAAAAACCCACAATCTACGAGCATATCGTCGATATAATTGATGTAAGCACTGCGGAGTCCAGTCAGAACGAAAGTGAAAGTTTTTATATGTGCATACCCGTAGGCCCAATCTGGAGGGCTATTTGAAACAACGGCTTTCACGGCATCTGTAAGAGAGGTCAATAATAATCGTGGACGAGCCAGGTTGGCGACATACTGTCCAGGAATGTGAAGCCGTACTGAGGGTATGGTGGTACCTCTCCAGGAGAAGAGGCGTAGAATTGGAATGTGAATGTGGAGCTCCGGTGTGCAAAGGAGGTCGCGTTTGCCGGTACAGCATTGATAGCGGAATTAGTACCGCCATATAGCTCTAGTTGAACGAACCATTCCTATTGATGAAGGGTTGCTCAATCGAATATCGCAATGAATCGAGATAGCCACTCATACCGTCTGAGATGCAAATCCTTGGATCGCAAGGTAACTAGAAAGCGACTGAATCGCTGCCATGGACATGGGTGAGTTTTGTGGGGTCATGAGGGACTTCACATAAAATGTGTCGTGTGTATCGGCAGCCTTGGTGCTGAGGGAGCCGCCAGCCAAAACGGCGACACTCTGCAGATAGGATCCCACAGTCAGTGTCTTCTTTGGGTTTGGGGGCATTTGTCGCAAAAAGGGAGCCAGGACGGGCTGCAGCCCTTGTGCCGGCCCATACCATCCACCAGCGAGTGTTGCCGAAACCATGCCAGACCTAGAACCTTTCGAAAAGTTGATCTCAGCCCCGAATTCAGGAGGGATGTTGGTCTGAACAAAAGCTTGGAAAGCAGAGATCCCCTGTGCGGTCGCGGTTATGTTCAAATCCCAAGTGTATTCGAAAACGGTGGAAGATTGCGGTGCAGGGAAAGTCCTGAACTCATAGGAGGTCACGATGCCAAAAGAGCCGCCAGAACCTCGCATTGCCTAAATCAAGGTAAATGTACTGTCCGGACTTCAAGAAGTAAGTGATACCCAAAATAATTCAGAGTTGGACTCAGCAGTAGCTCGAGTGATGGTCCCATTCGCGAGGACCAAATTGACGGCGGTGATGACATCGAGAGTGAGGCCCCACATACGCGAGGTGAATCCGAACCCTCCGTACGCTGGAACATGACACATTAGCGGCCAATTTGAAGGAAACGACCACGTTCTTACCTGCATGACCACCAATCCCGACGTACGAGCATGTTCCGTGGGGTATTGCTCGACCAGCCGCGCCAAGAGTTGATGCGACATCGCCCAATCGATTACCAGCCTCAACAGATGCAATTCCCGATGAAGAGTCGATCTTGATCTGGCCCAAGTTCTTGAGGTCGACGACGAGGGCGCCATCACGACCACCGAGGCCATTAGCGATGTAACTGTGCTGTAAAAAAAAAATCAGACGATAAAACCTAATATACGATACTTATATGCGTACCCCACCACTGCGCGCAACAACCTCTAAATTTTCTGACACACCTATCTTCACAATCTCAGAGACTTGCTCCGGCGTTGTAGGGAAAGTGATAGCGGCAGGCTTTAAAGTGAAGCGCAAATTGTCTAAAGACTATTATTAGAACTCAGTGGTAGATTATTTCAGAGTGTTCGACTCACAAGCAGAGCTGTCGGAGGCATACGATGGATCTCCCGGGAACGAAGCTGTTATGCTAGACGAGGAAAGATTACCACGAAGATCCCATCCCAAAACAACTGGTGTGCCGATAAGGAAAAGACAGAGTCTCGGGAGGGGTTTCGTGAACATGGTCCAGAATTCTGCTATGTCGGGGGAAAGACGATGCGCTGGAATCGTCTCCCGTCCTCTGATATAGCTCATCCATTACGGTCATGGTATACCGCGACGCAGGAGACCAAACCTAGACAGATCTTTACCGCTCAAAAGGAGAACTGAGTCCGATGTGTTGTATAAATAGTAGAGAAAAACGGTCATAGTTGAGCCATAGTGAAGAGGCTGTGCATCACTTAGAGGCTAATCAGCAGTGCCAGTTGGTAGAAGACACCACGAACACCTTGAGAAAATTCGTCATTCCTCGACATTGGGAACAGTTTCGGGAGGGACTGGCATATGGACTCAATGTTTATTACTAGTACAAGTAAAGAGTCCGTGACTCGGTCACAGCTTGAGGATACGGATCTGATCGGAAATGGGATATACAAATCTGAATACTCAATTATGGATAGACCATCTCAAAACGATCCCTTAGCTCAGTGGTAGAGTGTGTGATTCCAGCGATGGTACTTCCACAAAGTCATCCGTTCAAATCGGGTAGGGATCACTTTTTTACGAGTGCGCCACCATGTCATTGGCACTCTCGTCGCAGGACTTTGATAGTCTACTCTGAATGTAATTTTATGAGAGTTGAGATATAGGGAAATTTTTTATGAAGAGGCTTAGAGCAAGTTGAAGACCACAGGGGACTGCGTCCGTCACGGCAAGATGATCAGAGGACACCACGCCACAGATAGGATACGCTCACCGTCGTGGTTTATGGTCATCAAGGGCTGTAGCCATTCCTCATCTCAGTACGCACCCGGTCTTCACTAATCACTCTTCCGAGAAGCGGAAAGTGAAGTCGTCAAGTCTTGGTCTACGTATTAAGATGCCTAGTAGGTGAGAGAACGTCTTCGGCCCAATAAAACCTACTGTTAAGAAAAGTTGGGGAAACATCATTCAAGTATTGCCATCGTTTTCAAATTAAGAAAAACCGCGGAAAGAGTGTGAGATCTTCACGAAAACATTTCAAGCATTCAACGCAAGCGGCGCGTCTTGGGTGACAGGCTACAGCAGTTTCAAGGCGAGTATGGGTAGTCCGCCACGCCCCCCAAATCTAGGACATGAGGGTGTAATCCTTCTCGGAGCCAAGACATAATTTCTAACCCTTCACATCTTTCTCGAGCGGCGGGCATACAGGGCTTCATCCGCTGAGTTTGAGGAAATGCCTTGTGTCGTCTAATGTAGGAGGAGGCCATGGTGGAGGGGGCAGGAAAATTCCGGGGGAATTAATAGGGCAGGTACTATGGGCGGTCAAAGCGGTTATGCCGGATGGTTGAGGTGCCTCTAGACGTGCCTGGGAACGCCGCGTGCAAAATTCGATGAAGTGATGGTTCTAGGATATGCAAGTTCGATTGGAAAATAATTGTGAGTAGCTAATGACATGAGCTGCAGCTGCGATGTCATCCCCCGCTGTCATAAGAACAAGAATTATACACAAAAATGATAGGTATGAGCCAGGAATGAGGTTCAAGGATAAAAACGAGGCATCACCTCTGATCCATGCCACGAGTGACGAACGGACAGCTTCGCATGGATCGCGAGCGAAAACAGATTGGCGCTCATTGGCCCTTGCACACTATGAGCCAAAGGAGTTCATCGTGCGTGTCAAATTGGGTGCTTGAGTCCCATCAGTTTGTCTTGTGGCAAAATTAGTATTGAAATACGTACCTTGTCAGCGTCTTTTAGTTCAGCACATCGGAATAAAAAATCACATTAAAATGATCATCAAGCTATTCCGAATGGAGATTTTCTATGCAATGATTCAGAACACAGCTCTCTTATGTAGTGGATCACGGACATCCCCACAATCGAGGGGTACCTTGAACGGATTTAGGGGAATGCTACGAAAATTTGGTAGGTCATCGGAGTAGCCGGTAAAAAAAATTCTTCCGGAAACATGTGCAGAGCCCAATTGATATCGACGTAGCGCAGGAACGTTGTCCTCCTTGTTGTCATTGCTGACTCGCCTTCAACTTCAGCGATGCGACTCGGTTATCAGGTGCCGAAATTAAGTTGTTAGTCGGAAATTTGGTGTTGCGAGGAGTAACGTAAGTAATACATGTTTCAGGCTGGACACTATGCAAAATATATATCGGTGTGGCGGGAGAAAGGCGCGGCTGGACCTGGCGGAGTTACATTTTCCGGGAACTCCACCCAGATTTACTTCGAACTTCGGACTTTCAACGACCACGAGACTCCCAGAAATATCATCTCTATGCTGAAAACCGTGACAAGAACGGTTGCATCTTTCTCCTTTTTTCGCGGAGGATTGAACTTTTCTATATTTCCCCCCTTATTCGGCACCGTACCAAAGACTCGTCGACATGAAAATCCGCACCAAGGATGTCTCACCAGTTACATAGAGACATGGTGATTCGCTTCCGGGGACACCTAATTAGCATTCTCGATCGACTCGACCTTCGCGATAGACCCTTGCTTGACCCTTGGCTATTTACAATAATTGGCCTAGCACGCCGATCGAGTCAATAAGACTCAAACAATGAGTCAAATTGGAATTTAGATCCACAAACTTACTTTAAATATTCTGGAGCGATTAGGATGTTGCGATTCGAAGGCCATTTCGTTGGGGGGAATTATGATGAAACACACAGCAAAGAATAATCTTGTTAAGTCGAACGAAATAATTTCCGCACATACTTATTGATGCTTCTTCCCTGTTCCATCATATCAGGTTTACCGTGTTACTTCCACGGTCGAAGTAAACTACCGCAGAGGCCGTTCTGCTTTGCGATTAACATAATTTCGATTGGTCACCCATGAAGATGCCTACCTGATATACTCGTTAAGAACACGCGTCTGTAGGTACTCCGGGGCCTGCCCGAGGCGACAAAAACCGAGCGATCACTCTCGTGGAATATCCCACCGCCTGCCGGCGTATCTTTCCGAATCTGTATGAATCTCCAGGGCGTTTCGGTACGTCGTATCTGCACCACGTTGCTTATGTTTTTGCCAACCCTGAGTCTTGGGCCCTCCGTCATCGTTTTCGACTCCTTTTGGCGAACGCGAGGAGAAATAGTTAAAAATGAAGTGAGTGAATGCCATTTCTACTCGCCCTCCGTTTCCTACTAGCCACTCCACGATATCTTCCTTCTATCAGCATTTTACATGACGGACTACGGGTTGGCTTACTTTCTTGAGGACGAGACCGGCAAGCTTACCGGGTCAGAGTTCTCCGACCTTTACCAACGTGTACACCTCCGCTACCGTTGTACCGCGCGCGATGAAAACCAAACCGCCTATATGATCTATGACATTACGCATGGCTATGAGGACAACCAGCCAGTGATCGTGCTCGTCTTCGGCCCCAACAACGCTCTTGGGACTATTAATCTCTCCTCCGAAGTCTCGATGCCAATGTCCAGATATTTGTCAAAGGTGTCCTTTTTAGGGAGGTAGGTCCCTTCTTTGGATAAGGCTTTGCTATGTCGTCCTAATTTCCCAAGTACGAGGCACAGAAAATTCCTTGGATCTGACGGTCAGGAATATCGATGGAATTGGCGAATAAAAGACGATCAGGAGTGGACAGTAAGCCTTGCCTAGTGGTCTACACATTTACGCTCAGGTTCTGATGTCTAATATCTAGTGTACCAATGTGCGCGGATATCTGGTCGCCTACTACAATCTCAAAACGCCTGGGGAGCCAGAGTATCGGTCGTCCGGCTGCATGCTTACAGTAGAGCAGCCTTATCTCCAGCTTATCCCAGGTATGTTGCAGAATACTGTAACCGATCTCGCACGCACTTCGCGGCTCATCGGCTCGCCTTCTAGAAATGCTTGCGTCACTTATGATCATGAGGCACATTGCAGAGCATGATCTGTGATCCATATGTGGTCTTTGAACCTTGAGAGAAGAGGGAATCGTATTGACTGAACGTATATATGTACCATAGCTACTTGTATCGAATATAATATACAAAATGTACTACACCTATCAGCCTCTCAGAGTCATCAGTCACCAGAACATCTTCACCTACATTAGTTTCGATCACGCAGCTCTCGTCTCTTCAAGGACCCATATGGCTCATGAGTAAGCCTAGCCCTGGGGCCAGCCGTCGGGGATGTCGGAATAGTAAATGTTCAGCAAGTGCATAGGTCGATAGAGTGAGCGTACAAAGCAATCGCAGCTAAAAGCGTTGAGCTATATCGGCGTCGCTGAATGCGCCAGTGAGCAGCAGGGGCTGATGATCGAAGGCCACAAAGTTGAATTCGAGTGTGCACATCGAAAGGGCTGTGTAAAAGCGTAACCCCTGTACATCTTCAAAGGTTTCAAGAGTGCCGTTGATCACAATCTGAAATTCATGGTAAGTATCATGGCAGTAACAGCTCCCCGAAAGTTGCAACACATTGCCTGTGCACTGATTTGGACTTTGCGGGGGCATCTCATTACCGCAACAACGAGCGAAAATTCTGTCGAAAAGTTATAATGTATCAACGGCTTTGTAAACCCCGTCCGTTATGGTCATGTAAAAAGGGACGAACTCATTTTCACTGATTGATCATTCACAATTCTTGGTGAGTGACATAAACGCATGTCGAACACGGTAGCCCACCCAAAAGGAGACTAGTTGGTTCATTATTACATGCTTCCTTGAGCTTGGAGATCTGGCTTAGCATGTAGTGGGCGATTTAAATGAGCTAACTCCTGCCCGGGGCCCAGGACTGTGATTCTTCGCATGCCGAAAAGGGCGCAAGCAAAAAAAATCCCACTCGCAGTTGGCTCTTTACCTCACGGTATTTTGTTGATGGGAGCCGTCTGTGAATTTGTACCCATGAGGACGTAGTGATTTCTTCGTCCGTAGATTTTAGTTTGAGCCCAGTCACCTCTAGGCTGGAAGACAGAGATTTTAGGCGAGGTACAACGACATTATGGGCACTGTAGATCATCCCATACGAACTGTAGAATAGAAATTGACCAAAAAAGGCTTAGAAAAAGTGCCGAGTGAAAAAAACAATGGATCAGTGAACACGAGCGGAACACAAGTTTTTTTGACCTTCTGGGCAGAAAGGTAGCGACAAGAATCGCGATCGCGTGGAGGATCTCGTAGCTAGCAGGGGGATTAAGCCCGATTCTTGCGGCTTAAAAATCGGCCGTTTCAGGGTTATTAAAGTCCCCCAAAAGAATCGCCTTGTGGAGCTTCAGGAGCTGAGCACCCCCAGATAAATTTGATTGGATGAAGCCTATACTGTGCACGCAAGAAAAAAAGACCTTGGAAAGCGTTTGAGGAAGAATGGCTGACCGCGTTGGTCAAAACTGAAGAATTACTGAACAGGACACAAGGTCGTTGGATTGAACTCAATTGAACCGTTTTCGCTTCAAGTTCAAGTCGATCACAGAGCAAACACGTGCCTGTTTATCTTGTCTAATCTCATTGATCCCCGATGACCGAGTCACTGTCCACCTTGTCATTCAACCACCATATTTCCTCAACCGCGAAACCCTCTTGCAAGTTACTGACTATTAATTTTATTTCTTTGTCAGAGAAAATTCCGAAAACTACGGAGACCGGCGTTTGAACGATGTTCTGGGCGAGCATGGGTAATGGTATTCGTAACCGAAGTCCGTGAAATTACGGAGGTAAAGTTCCCAACTATTTTAAACCTACATACACTGCCAGTTAATAATATGCTGCTGGAAGTTATGCATAGGTCTTGCACTAGTAACAAGATGGAAAAAAACATCACCTGGGCTTTTCGCCTGATCAACATGGATTATTATTAGTCTTGAGATATAGCCAAGGTGTCCGCCAAATAGAGCGTGATATTTGCTTCTTATATAATTTGAACAAGTAGAGATGGTAATAGAGTGTTATTTTAATCTTATGCACTACGTATATATAGAACCCCGGGAGTCACCGGATTCCAAAAATACTCATGTTGCAAACAATGCAAAGAGGTACCAGGTATCGTAGTGACCAGGACCCGAAAGCGCCGGAGCCCAAGGTGGTGAAAGGTCTATCTATAGAGTATAAAATTCAGTTCAGCCCTTGATATTAATATCCACTGGTGCAGTGCCTGTCGGCAACCTAACGTGTTTGGACAGCTTCCTATGCCAGTAGGAGAAATCACTTTCAATATATATCTTACCCTTGACGAGACTCTCAATATCTCTCATAAGATTTAGATTTCCTGTACACTACATAACTGACCTATGTTTATAAAAATTGAAATCGTGCGTAGCTCTCTCCTATCTACGTTTCCCTTTGCATCTAGCGCCACCGCCTCCAGAAAGTGAATTGTGACTCACTAAATCCGGTGTGCCGGAAATTTTGAATTTTATTGCTCTTTCCATACACAACTCTCCGAGCCTTTCTGAATATTAATTGAGAACATCTTCTACACCTTTGTTTGGCAGTGCAACCTTCAAAATTAGAAGGGTTATAGTTATACAACATACCCATGGGCCTCCTGTTCATTGAGCTCATTACACAAGATAATCGAAGAGACATAGACAGCGGTCCTTGACGATAGCCGCAGGGTGCGGCGAATAGTAAGCATCAGAGGGCAATACCACCAAACCTTTCAACTCGGCCGCAGACGGCGCCGACCAAACCCCGAGCCTCTGCCATGGAATATCGCCGACTGCCTGAATGTCGTTGACAGACGCACTGGATGCTGCTCACATTTGGCTTGTTTCGAATTCCAAGCGAAGCAAAAATCGATATTTCGAGTTTAATGAACAGATTACTGAAATCTGAGAGGAAGCTATCGTCGTTGGTAAATCTGTTTCATGCGTGCTCAGGACGAAGTTGGGTTCAGAAAGTGAGATTGTGCATGGCAACATCCATATACAAGTTGGTTCATACGGAGTACAGAACAAGTAAGAAGACATATGATCGAAGAAATAGAAAACCAGACAAAGGAACGAATAATTGACAAAGTATACCAGTAGGCATCGCGCGAACATAACGACATATCACTAGACCCATTGCGCCCGATCCCAGGCGGGGTCCTGAAGGAATGCACAAAGTACTTTGCTTCCTGTCTGAACATAATGAACGTTGGCTCATCTCTCTAGTGACAAAGGCATAACGTACTTGAAGCAACGGGTGACCCGCAACTATGCTCAAGAACCGCTCCAACCCTTCCCTTCTGCTCTCGATAACCTCGTCCGAGAAGCGATTCGTGAAAACCTTTCCTGGAAGCGGTGGGATGTTTACACGGGTTGATTCGTGCTCGAGGATATCACGGAAGGCTTCGAAGTCAGAGTAGCGGCGGCGGACAAGCGAGTGCCGGAGCTTGAAGGCTGGGATGTTGGTCTTGTTGAAAGTAAATAAAAAGTTGGCATATGAATCTTGGAGAAGAAGAGCAGGACATACCTTACACACTATCTCATAATCGGTGTACATCTTCCGCCCAAAGCCTGGAAGTGCTCAGTCCGACCATACGGGGAGTGTTCAGAATCATACTCACCATGAGTTTGTGGGTTCCGAACTTCAATTTCGAGAAAACTTTCGGGGACGCTATACATTTCCTCAATCTATAATGATCCTGTTCGCGTTGAAGGCACAACAGATGCGAAAACTGAGAGAATGCCTTACGGTTTGTTCACGGCCAGCGGTGAACGAGTCTTCGAATGTGCTCCTTGCGAACGGAGAAACTGCCGCCATGATAGATGTCGTTCGTCGCTGTTTAGAGGTGTAGAGTGGGAAACAAACGGTGGTCGTAGGGCAGTAGTGGTTGATCACATAATCCGACTCCGGATGACTCAGCTCCGGTCCGAGTCCTCCGATGGTCTCATAATGTGGCGCTGAGTCTTCATCTTACGGTAAAATTAGATCATATGTATTCTCCATGGAAAAAAGCCCATATAGAAATTTTCCTTTCATTTATTGAAGAGATTAACGTATTTTGAACAGTAATTCGGTGTAAACACGATTACTGTATGCTATCTCAAATCTAATAAAAACCACGATGGTGTTCTCAGAAAGTGAACCTTGCTTGTTAGAGTTACGGAATATATTCGGGAACGCTACTCTGATAAATTTGACGACACCTGTTTTCATTGGTGCTCGAGCATTCTGTGACTCTAAGGTAGCCAAAGCCTCATCCCCCTGGCCCCAAATATTTCTTGCGGTATTCTGTGGAATAAAACTGATGAGCGAGCTTCCGTCATATGAGGCTTTCTCTTCTACACCTTCTGAAGAATTGCCAGAAGGGGTGTATTCCAGTTGCTTTCAATGACTTGATTACCTGTCCAGAGTCCAAACACTAATGTTCTTTTGTTTCCTGACGAAATCATTAGATACCCAATTATTGTCTGACTTTGTTTGGGAATACAGATGAGCACGTGGAATTTGAACGCATCGTCCCCAACTTCGGATATCAAGTCAAAAAATATTGAAGGTCCTACCCACCTCTCTGGATTGTTTCGAGGGATACGGCGCCACATTCGGACCCAACGAGAATTGTTTTCCTAGTGTAACAAGTCGACATGGACCCCTTAGCTCAGTGGTAGAGTGTGTGATTCCAGCGATGGTACGTCCACAAAGTCATCCGTTCAAATCGGGTAGGGGTCACTTCTTTTGGTCCGTTTTCTATACGACTGATGGCTTTGAAAATGAATTCCCACTCCATTTTTCTGAACTTGAGCTAAATATTGATTTGTGCTACAAGAGACTGGGCCCTCGAAAAATGTTTCATGCACGAGGGACGCCCACGAAAGCCTTCCACGCGGACGGTTGATTTTTCGACCAGGAGGACGTAAGAGTGCATACCTAGTATATCAATAGGAAAAACGAGCTATATTGTGGACGGAGTGACCCTCGCGTCTAGAAAAACATAAACCTATTCTCGCTCATTTCTTCACTGGTGATTCCGTGAATGATTTAGAGTGGTTATATCCAAACTGTGTCCTATCTAACCAGGAGATACCCATTTTTCTATAGCGGATCCTGTGAAACCCGTTATTAGCCCTCGCATGAACAACTGGAGAAGTTTTGTTGAAGGAATCAGAATAACTAGGATTAGAAGAACACATCTTGCATGTGCTCCATCACGGAACGTCACGCTCAGTAGGTTGAAGACGAATGAAGACATCATATAGCGAAGTGTGAATGAACCGGAATCGAAACTTACCTCGCATGAACTATCCTCACAATATTTGTGTGGGGCGAAGGAGGAAATTTTCTGGGAAAGTGAATGGCGAGGAAAGCTTTGGGAGATGCTGGGCAGTGGGAGAAACAACAGGTGCGGTGACAGATATGAATTCGAACACATGATGATCTGATAAACGTCCGTGCGTGGCTTGACTTCTTGGGACCCGGGTTAGTTGAGTGATAACCGAGGTCGATTTGGTTGCAGGGCCAAGTCTTCACGAAGACGGCTACGGAAGTTGCCGCTGAGTGGAGACGATATAGCCCTCACAGAAAACCCCTCATTGGTACAAGAGAAAAGTACAACATCTGAAATCGGCGTTCTCTTAGGCATGATCATCAGCTATTGGTATAGAACCAACAAATCACGAACATCCTTCTTTGATTTCGTGTCTAGGGAGCCCGGCGAAGGATTTTATGTCGCCCAGATGATTACTTTCCAGAGACTACCGAGGTTGGATGGCTGTCTTGAGGGCGTGATCCTTAGGCTTCTCGACAAAGCGCGCAGAATGGGCGCTAAAGTTGGATTTAAACCACCAACAACTGTATTCCCATAGGGAGCTGCCTAGTCCAGAATTTGAAGCAGGATAGAGATATCTTGGCACCGAAATTCTAGGGAATATTGGTTAAGATTTGAATGAATCAATAAGTCGATTTTAGTGTTTGCGTAGGGCCATATTGGAAGATCGTTACTGACGGTGGGGAAGGGAAATTTCAATGCGTAGAAATATCAAGGTGGAGCCTGCAATGCCTGCGCTGAATCTTGAACAATTTTTTGACACGTCGAGTTGAAAGACTTACCCATAGTCGAACCTCAAACGGCTCACTTTTAACGCGGAAAAACAAGAGATGCCATGAAATATCAAGATTAAGGCTCCGAAATTCGCGAACTGAAGCGGAAGCTGCTAATTATCAATGTACCGCAGAGGTGAGGGCAAATTTTGACACAGTGCAGGCCGCCCCGTCATCCTGTACATCGACCTGGATTGTCGATGGGAGAAAAGCGCAGAAGGGTACATAGAAAGAAAAGGGATAGAATATGCCGTTCAACGGGGATTATTGATTCGTTCTTGTTGAACCGATGGCCTGGGCGCGCCGGGCAAACAATAATAGATTAGATTAGATCATTTGCCCTTGGTCCTTTCTTTAATTCCTCGCGAACTCCGAGCTCATGCTCTGCCAGGTACCTCGATATCTATTTCGTCGGACTTTAATCTATCCTGCGGTGTTCCAATAGATTGTTTCCTATCGCTGCCACATGGATAAACTGCTGGGCTTGAAAGACACGTCACTCCGAGTTTCGTAATCGAAGGTCGATTTTCATAACTGGAGGCCTCTTCAATATAATGTTACACCAGATTGAGAATGTCCTGGACTCTTTGATTGCCTTTCAAATCGTAAAAAACCCCACCGAAAATTGCATACCTGTATATTGTATCGTAATCCAAGGTCCATTTTCATAATCAGAGAGAACATTACAGGCGCTTGGGAATGTGTGCAATTCTGACTGGCTATACAAGTCATTACGAGATGGATAAAACCTCGACACAGATCACCACCCTCAAGGAATGATTTTATAATTCTCCGAGGTCGTAGCACAGCCAGAAAATGAAAAAGGCATAATATTCAACATTGCACAACTAACATACAGGAGCGCTACGGCAACATCACAAATAAACTACTATGTCGATACGGTTATCCAATCCATTAACTTCGTTGGACCTTGAGCTTGTTAATTGAGGCGCGAGCCTTGGCGGCTGCGGCGTCACGGACTGGGAATAATTTCCTGCACATCTGTATTTGCATCAGTGAACCTGAGGACACAAAAAAAAGGGAAAACGGACTTGTTCAACTACCAAAGAGTGTTGGCCAGCTCGATCCACACTAATACACGTGGGGTGTCTGTGCAACGATCCTCTTGGTAGCCTTGGGTAACATTGACGAAGGCGGGCTCTCATTCCCATCACGCGTGTTATATGTGATCGGGTTCACTGAGGGGAAAAAAGATGGTGCAATAAACCTAAGAAGTAATAGTTAGAAATTTACGAGATAAAAATCGAAGAGATTA
>JABCKI010005826.1:0-37149 GCA_018282025.1 Sphagnurus paluster
ATTGGACATTTGCATTAAAAAAAATAAGACTAACAACTGCAACCCCCCGTGGCAACGGCACGGGTCCTAAAGCTTGTTATAATTTTACCAAAGCTCGCGATTCATCTGAAATATTACAAATGACGTAGACGCTAGAAATATCTGGACCGGTGGTATCTCCGGCAGATCCCGAATTTTCCACTCAGCGGACGCGCAGCCGGCTTCCTCAGTCTTACCGTCCTACGGAACTTGGAAGAAACAGTCCCAAAGATTGTTCACCATCTTGTGGTGAATCTTTCCGCTCGACTATCCCCTTCTCGATCAAGATTCGAATGGCTTTTTTCCGGGCGTGTTACTAGCTGCTGGAATGCTCGACGGAGCCTGAGCTGCACAAGGTTCGCGCAGCCTGGGGAAGATGCTTGAATCTATCCAAAAATTTTATCCTGAAGGCTCATGCTGCCGCGCTGGTAAAATCTCCTGCTGTCATCGAGTCAGCTGAGTCTGGACTCTGTCAAACTTTCTAGTTTCATCGACATATCTTGGCCTTCGCCTGACTGTCATATGAACTCCTGGGCTGACATTCGCATTCAAACATGGAAGGGAGAGGACGACAAATCAAGTCACAGGATAGCACGGACCGTACATCACACATGGAGTACGAGAAAAATATCTTGACATCTGATCGTTGACGCAGGATTTGGGGGCGTTTACCACCTACACAAGCACCAGAAGACCTGATTCTCGACCTGAAGAGCCCTCGTGCTGTCATGATAGCGCGATCTCTTGCGGGTCGACTGTCGTTGTCTGGATGTGTCAAACCTTATGTATCAGCTTCGCCAACATATCCCACTCATGCGCTGACGGCCATCATATGTCCGAAATTGACGCTCATATATTCATATATAAAAAAGGGAGGGCGGTAGGTCCCCCCCACAGAAAGACTCACACCGCATGCCGTCTCAGGAGTACGCCACAAAACACAACGACCTCGACGTGCTCATCGTCGGTGCAGGATTCAGTGGTGCTTATCAACTACACAAGCTCCGCAGGGCCGGATTCTCGGCCAAAGTCTTCGAGGCTGGCAGCCGCCTTGGGGGCACCTGGTATTGGAACTGCTATCCGGGCGCCCGGGTGGACTCGGAGTACTTCTTGTACCACTCTCAACAGAGGAGGTCTGGAAGGACTGGGCGTGGTCCGAGCGCTTTCCCGGGCGGGATGAGCTCATGGCCTATTTCGAGCATGTCGACAAGAAGTTGGATCTCAGCCGTGATATTAACTTCGACACTCGTGTCACCGGTGCAACTTTTGATGCCAGTACCGAACGTTGGATCGTCTCCACACAGAACGGACGCACCGCCCGTCCGCGTTTCCTCGTCCTTTGTACGGGCTACGCAGCCAAACCTTTTTTCCCTGACTACCCAGGCCTGTCATCTTTTCAAGGCGCAATCTACCACACCGCTCGGTGGCCTCAAAAAGGTGTAGAACTCGCAGGGAAACGTGTTGGCGTCATAGGCACGGGTGCTAGCGGGGTGCAGGTCATCCAAGAAACCGCTCCTATTGCAGGTCATCTCACTGTATTCCAACGCACCCCGAATATGGCGCTGCCGATGAACCAGCGTAAAGTCACTGAGACAGAACAGGTGCAGCTGAAGGAAGAACTTTACCCCATCATATTTCGCCGGCGCACGCAGACATTTACGGGAGTTCAGTCGAGCCCTATAGGAACTCCCCTTCTTGAAATGACTCCGGAGGAGCAGCATCTCATGTTAGAAGACTTATGGGTGCACAGGACATTCTGGGCACTACTTGCATTCCCAGAAGTCCTTTCGAACGAGCGCACGAATGCGCTCGTGTACAATTTCTGGAGGGACAAGGTACGCAAGCGCATTACTGATCCCAGGATGCGCGAGAAGCTCGCACCAGAGACTGCACCCCACCCTTTCGGTGTGAAGCGGTCGTCGCTCGAGCAGCGATACTTCGAGGCGTTCAACCAGCCGAACGTTACGCTTGTCGACCTCCACGAAACACCGATCCTGGCGATCACACCGACAGGGGTGAAGACGGAGGATGGGATGGAGCATACATTTGATGTTCTCGTACTCGCCACAGGGTTCGACGCCCTGTCGGGCAGCATCTCCCAAATCAACATTCGAGGAACAGACAATACACCTATTGGCGAAATATGGGGCAACAAGGGAGTCGGGACGTACCTCGGGTTGACATGTGCAGGATATCCAAACATGTTCTTTCCCTATGGGCCACAGGCACCGACAGCGTTCTGCGGCAATCCCGCTTGCCTTGTGAGTTTCGGACAGATAAACACTCCCTTTACTCTATATTGAAGTTATCTTTACGCAGGAATTCCAATGCGACTGGGTCGTCGATTGTCTTATGTATATGCGCACGCACAAATACACGCGTATCGAGGCAACTCCTGAGGCAGAGGCTGCGTGGGTTGCACGCATTGAGGAGATCGCTTCCACGGGGCTCTGGTACCGCGCCAAGTCATGGTACTTTGGAGCGAATGTCCCTGGGAAGCGCGTCGCTGCGCTCAATTTTATGGGCGGGCTGGCGCTATACATACAACTGTGTCGTGAGTGCGTTGAGGATGGGTACGCTGGGTTCGTTCTCTCAGGTGGGGTGCGCTCGCATCTCTGAATCGGCTCGCCGTCAAACACCCAATAGAGTGACATTGACATGCCAAATTGAAGAATCCTTGACTCGTGGGGCTCTGGGTTTTGATACCCGATTATCTGTCATTTCAGGATCATCTGCAACATCGATATCTACGGATGTAATCCCCACATGTTTAAGAACTTCGCAATGAGATTACTTATATAGCATCCTACCAGAAGCCACTTGTTAATCTTGTTCAGTGCTAGAGAAAAAATCCGGGCCGGCGAGGTTTCCGTGTGGAATCCCTGAAGTCCAGGATTTCAGGAAAATTAGTCTCTAATAAATTATGGTAGACTGTTAGAGAGCTCGCGATTCATAAATGACGTACGCTGTCGTATCTTCGGCAGACTCCACTCCGGAGTAGGCGGAGGCCGCTGAGACTGAATTACTCTCAGGCTGACAATCCCGGGTCTCCGGGAAAAAATCATGATTGCTCCCATACTCAATTGAGACTGGAAGCTGCACAAGGTTCAGGCATTTTCAAGCACATTGTTGGTCCCTACCAAGGCCTTATTACTGTTCATGCAGCGGTGCGATTTCTTGCTGGTTAGATCGTCATCGAGTCATCTGATTCCGGAAGAAATCGAGCTATACTACCCTTCTGGGTGTCATGCGCTCGCATTCAAGTACAAAGCAGAGAAATCCACGGAACAACATGAACCATCCGTCATGGAAGCAGTTAAAAAACATGCTTGTCGCGGCTTCACCTTCATAATGTTGTGGTGGCCGATCTCTTGCCAGGTCAGCCGTCATGGAGTTATCTGGATCTGTCAAACCTCAGCTTCGCCGAGTTATCCCACCTTTCTGCTAACTTTCATCATATGTCCTAAATTGGCGCTTGTCTTCATATAAAAAAGGGAGAGGGCGATAGATCCCCCACAGGACGACACGTAATACATGCCATCTCAGGAGTACGCTACAAAACATAACGACCTCGACGTGCTCATCGTCGGCGCAGGATTCAGCGGTGCTTACCAACTGCACAAGCTCCGCAAGGCCGGGTTCTCGGCCAAGATCTTCGAGGCTGGCAGTCGCCTCGGCGGGACATGGTATTGGAACTGCTACCCGGGTGCCCGCGTGGACTCGGAGTACCTTGTATACCAACTCTCAACGGAGGAGGTCTGGAAGGACTGGACGTGGTCAGAGCGCTTTCCCGGGCGGGATGAGCTCATGGCCTACTTTGAGCATGTCGACAAGAAGCTCGATCTCAGCCGTGACATTTGCTTCGACACCCGTGTTATGGGTGCAACTTTCGATGTCAGCACCGAACGTTGGATCGTCTCCACCCAGGACGGACGCACCACCCATCCGCATTTCCTCATCCTTTGTACGGGCTTTGCATCTAAGCCTCTCTTCCCAGATTACCCAGGCCTATCATCATTTCAAGGTGTGACCCACCACACCGCTCGGTGGCCTCAACAAGGTGTAGAACTCGCGGGGAAACGCATCGGGGTCATCGGCACGGGTGCAAGCGGCGTGCAGGTCGTCCAAGAAACTGCCCCGATCGTGGCCCACCTCACGGTGTTTCAGCGCACCCCGAACTTTGCCATCCCGTTGGAGCAGCGCAAACTCACCGATATGGAGCAGGTGAAGCTCAAGGAGGAGCTTTATCCTATTATCTTCCGTCGGCGCCTACAGACACGCTCAGGACTACATTATTTTGACCCGGTCGCCGAACGTAGTCTTCTCCAGATGGAGCCAGACGAGCGGCGCCTCTTATTGGAAGACTTGTGGGAGCATAGAGCCATAGCAGTCTCCGCCTTTGCAGATGTCTCTTCAGACCAGGCCGCAAATGACCTTGCGTACAACTTCTGGAGAGACACAGTGCGCAAGCGGCTTGTCGATCCAAAGCTGCACGAGAGGCTCGCGCCACAGGTAGCACCTCACCCGTTTGGGATGAAGCGTCTAGCGCTCGAGCAGCAGTATTACGAGGCGTTCAACCAGCCGAACGTCACCCTTGTTGATGCGAAGGAAACGCCGATACTTGAGATCACCCCGAGGGGTGTGAAGACAAAGGATGGGGTAGAGCACGCGCTTGATGTCCTTGTTCTTGCGACGGGTTTTGACTCCTTGACTGGGAGCATTTCCCAGATTGATGTTAGAGGAACGGGGGATACACCCATCGGAGAAAAATGGCACGGCCAAGGCCTGGGGACGTATTTGGGCTTGACAAGTGCTGGCTATCCAAACATGTTTTTTGTATATGGGCCAGGGGCCGCTGCCGGGTTAGGCAACGGCCCCAGCTGCATTGTGCGTCTTATACTTATATTAATTGCGCTTCCATTTCTGAAAATTTTGCACAGGAATTCCAGTGTGACTGGATTGTTGACTGCCTGACGTACATGCGCGCGCGCGGGTATACGCGTATCGAGGCGACACCCGACGCAGAGGCTTCCTGGGGTGCACACATCGAGGAAGTTGCTGCTGCAGGACTCTGGCACCGCGCGAAATCGTGGTACATCGGTGCCAATGTCCCAGGGAAGCGTGTCGCCCCACTCCTTTTTACAGGGGGCCTGGTGCAGTACATACAACTGTGCCGTGAGAGCGCTGAGGCTGGGTACGCGGGGTTTGTTCTCTCGGCCCGTGGGGTACGCGCCTTCCTCTGAATCAGCTCCCCCAACGTAGTGACATTGCAGCTGACCGTACCGAATGTCACCTATTAATCTTAGGCTTGTTTAGCGTTAGAGAAAGAAGCCCTGATTTACCTGGGTCCACCGGTATAATTGCGCATGTTGCAGAGCTCGCCAAAAGGGATAGTCGAGAAATACCACCGGACCAGCGGCATCTTGGATCCCGTATACTCGCCCTTGACTTCCACGCCAGCTTCCTGTCCCGAACCTTGAAAGTTTCACGTTTCAACTTCTAATCTTTGTCAAAAAGATGACTTCAGGAAATTTCACCATCTCGTGTTTGCCAAATTGGTGGTTTGGCTCTTTCTCGCTAGAGAAAGAGTGGAATGGCTCTTGGCGCGCATTTATCTTACACTGCAGGTCTGACCCTTCAACAGAACGTGGAACAATTATAGGACTCGCTCGCCGTCACAGCTATCTTCACCATGCCGCCGCGGCAGTGTGATCTCTTGTTGATTGGACCACATCTGACCAGGTCTGTCAAACTTGAAGCTTGAAGCTTCGCCGCGAAGCCTCAGCTTTTTTGACGTAGCTCTTAAATACGCCCCAACTGGGAGCCAACGATGGCATTGAAACGAAACAGAGGAAATAGCCTACTGGACAACACACCACCCATAATTTCATTTCAAGAGTACGACAACAAGTACAATAAGCTCGACTTGCTCATCGGCAGTGCTTACCGGCTTCTCAGGCTCCGCAGACCCGTATTCTCAATCGGGAAATACTGGCACGGTTTAAGAAACCGGGTTTCTTTCCGGTTGAATCGTCATCGTCGACACGTCCTAAGTACCCTAATGAATGTCATCGCATATCCCACGTTCAAAATGGTGATATTCAAATACAGAGTGGAGAGGGTGATAGACTCCCCCACAGGACAACACACACCGCATGTCATCTCAGGATTACGCCGAAAAACATAAAGACCTCGACGTCCTCATCGTCGGTGCAGGATTCAGTGGCGCTTACCAACTGCACAAGCTCCGCAAAGCCGGATTCTCAGCCAAGATCTTCGAGGCTGGCAGTCGCCTCGGCGGCACCTGGCATTGGAACTGCTACCCGGGCGCCCGCGTGGACTCGGAGTACCTTACATATCAACTCTCAACAGAGGAGGTCTGGAAGGATTGGTCCTGGTCCGAGCGCTTTCCCGGGCGGGATGAGCTCGTGGCCTACTTTGAACACGTCGACAAGAAGTTAGACCTCAGCCGTGACATTGACTTCGACACCCGTGTCACTGGTGCAACTTTCGATGTCAGCACCGAACGTTGGATCGTATCCACACAGAACGGACGCACCGCCCGTCCGCGTTTCCTTATCCTCTGTACAGGCTTTGCATCCAAACCTCTCCTCCCTAACTACCCAGGCCTATCCTCATTTCAAGGTACAATCCATCACACCGCTCGGTGGCCTCAACAAGGTGTAGACCTCGCTGGGAAGCGCGTCGGGGTCATAGGCACGGGCTCAAGTGGTGTACAGGTCATCCAAGAAACTGCCCCGATCGTGGCCCACCTCACCGTATTCCAGCGCACCCCGAACCTTGCATTACCGATGCACCAGTCTAAACTTACTGAGGCCGAACAGGTGCAACTGAAGGAAGAGCTTTATCCCACCATATTTCGCCAGCGCACGGAGTCTTTCACGGGAGGTCTGCCCAGCCCAATCAGGACCCCCCTTCTTCAATTGACTCCAGAGGAGCAACGTCTCACGTTAGAAGACTTATGGGTCAACACGAGATTCTGGGCACTCCTTGCGTTCCCAGAAATACTTTTCGACGAGCGCGCAAACGAGGTTGCGTATAATTTCTGGAGGGACAGGGTCCGCCAACGCATTGCCGATCCCAGACTGCGCGAGAAGCTCGCACCGGAGACTGCGCCCCACCCTTTCGGTACGAAGCGGCCATCGCTCGAGCGGCGATACTTTGAGGTATTCAGTCAGCCGAATGTCACCCTCGTCGACGTACAGGAAACCCCGATCCTTGAGATCACACCGAGAGGGGTGAGGACGAAGGATGGGGTGGAGCACGTAGTCGATATTCTCGTGCTCGCAACAGGATTCGACGCCCTGACGGGCAGTATCGCCGAAATCAACATGCGAGGTATAGACAATACACCGATTGGCGAAAAATGGAGCAGCAAGGGAGTCGGCACGTACCTCGGGTTGGCATGCGCAGGGTATCCAAACATGTTCTTCCCATATGGGCCTCAGGCACCTTCGGCGTTCTGTGGTCCTGCTTGTCTTGTAAGTGTCAAGTACGATAAACATCCCCTTTATTCCACGTTGAAATGTTTACGCAGGAATTCCAATGCGACTGGGTCGTCGACTGTCTGACGTACATGCGCAAGCACAAATACGCGCGTATCGAGGCAACGCCCGAGGCAGAGGCTGCGTGGGTTGCACGCGTTGAGGAGATCGCTTTGATGGGACTCTGGTATCGCGCGAAGTCGTGGTATACAGGTGCAAACGTTCCGGGCAAGCGTGTTGTTGTGCTCAATTTTATGGGCGGGCAGCCGCTATACACAAAGTTGTGTCGCGAGAGCGCCGAAGGTGGATATAAAGGGTTCATTTTGACGAAAGCAGACGACTAGTCAATCATGCGCACCGTAATTTGTAATTGTAGGCGCGTATAATGTACAATACTTGAGACTCACTGCCCGACAACGCACCTTCAAAAAGTCAATATCTCCTCTTTTCCCTCCGCCTAGATCAGGTTTTATCTAAGGTACTTAAATTGAAAATAGCTGTTATAATGGACAGGCCGTTTTGACTGCGGCGTAGCCCGGGCCGCTTAGTGACGTCGTTGCAATTATACAAGGATGGCAGGAAATGGATTGTGGTTGCTTTGATGCAACCAATACGCACCCACTCCAGTTCTCTAACCAGGACCTCCACAGGTCGCTAGATGCCTTCGCTAGCTTTTGCATACTACTGCTCTGGCCACGGTCAGTAACTTTCCTATCTGCCTGCCTAAGCTGAACGCTGATAGTACTAATCCAGGTTATGGTCATGCAACGCGGGTTTCTGCCTTTGCATGTCATCTCCTGGATCTACCTAATAATGAGCGCCCCACCATATACATCACGTCTTCTGCGCCAAAACACGTATTCGCGGACAGTATAGCTCTAGGCGCGGTATACCGCTACGCCGAGATCGACCCTGTGATCGTACAACCACTTGCGTGAGTGTCTTGCTTCCTGTGGAGGGGGAGAGCAACCGCAGCTGACATGTCGACGGCGCGGGAAGATACCGCGTGGATCGCCAGAAGAGCGTGGATGTGCTGAAGTCGTTTCTATCCCGGAAAGATGCGATATTAGAAGGGGAACGACGATGGCTGGAAGAGGTTAAAGCGCACGCGGTGCTCAGCGATGCTGCGTTCCTTGGCTGGTGAGTTGACCACTATCGACTGTGCGATGGTTGATTCAGGGAATCTATTCACAGTCTAGCGGCCAAAGCAGCGGGAATACCGTCCATACTGATCACCAACTTCACATTTGATTCGGTGTACAGCTACTTGTCTACACCGCTGCTACAGGTAGATCTAGAGTCGTCAGCAGAGCCTGACCATCTCACGCCCGCTTCGTCGCACGACATACTGACCGATCTGGTCCCTGATATCCCCGTCCCGTCTGAAGACGTCGACCTACTTGTGGCACAGATTTTCGAAGGTTACCGCTGCGCAGACCTTCTGTTTCTCCTTCCAGGATGCATACCGATACCCTCATTCTCTATATACCCTTGCCTCCCCTCGCCTGAATGGGTTGATGCGTCATTGAACCAATTTCGACCCAATGTTATAGAATCTCTCTCCCAGCTGCCATCATCAGATGCACTGCATCCCACAATACCATTTCCCTCGTTCATATCACTCGTCCAGACACCACGGAAAATACCACGCTCTGTCGTCCGCGCGCCTCTCCTTGTTCGTGCACCGTCTTCCACGCCATCGGTATATACACCTGGTGGGCGCTCGCGCCTGCTCTTCTCTATCGGCGTTCCCCCGCACCTTCACGATCCAGATCGCACGAAGATTCTCATCGTATCTTTTGGTGGGCAAGTCTTCCGTGCGCCCAGCCGCTCCGCGAGCAGGAGCCAGAGCCGTAGCACCACGCCTACACCATCACCAACCACATCGAACCACCCCAGCAGCAGCAGTATTTTCGAGATGCAATTGCCTCAACCATTGAGTGTGATAGCAGGGTCCCACGTTAATGGATACTTTGGTACGATCACAGCGTCGTCGAGCGCGCCGGTCATCCCGCCTCGCCTTGCGACGCCGTCGCATATATGGATCCCTGGCGCCCCGCCAGCGTCCAAGCCGACTAATTTGTACTCACCCATCGCGTCTTTTAGTGTCCCACAGCTTGCAACGATCCCGCCGACGCCGAGTGGGGTCGAGGATACTTTTGGTACTCTCAGTGAGGTTGACTTGGTAGATGAGGATGATGACTGGCGTATGTTGCCGGACGATTCGTGGATCGCGATTGTTTGTGGAGCGGCAAAGGACATGGACGACAAGACCGGCGCGGGAGGGACGGGACTACCCGAAGGCTTCTATGTTGCACCACGGGACGTTTACATGCCAGACTTGACTGCTGTTGGTGACGTTCTGCTTGGAAAGCTTGTGAGTCGTCTTACTATTTTGCCTTTTTCACCGGTTTCTTCGTTCCTTGTTCCTTGAGCGCCGAGGCGACTCTCGAGGATGCCTCCGCCTTGGCGGGCTGTCTGGGCGCCGTCATCATCGATCGCATTCGACTGACTTGGGGTTCTTACTCATCGGTATATTTCTTCTAGGGATACGGAACCGTATCGGAGTGTGTGGACTCATGCACACCCTTCGTTTATGGTAAGGCTGGACCCATCTGCGGAAGGTGCTTAATACTGACGTCATAGTTGCTGCTCTCGCATTGTTTCGCTGAGCAGTGTCCAGACCGCTGTTTATCGAGGAGCATGGTTTGCGGCTTCTCCTGGATCGCGATGGTCTGGGCGTGGAGCTTTCAAGACAGTCGTACGAAGCGGGTGAATGGGTGGCCGCGGTGGAAGAGGCTTGGGCCCGAGGTAAAGCGTCCAAAGCGCGTAAGCGCGCAGATGCGGCTCTTGGGATCGGCATGGACAAACGTAAGGAGGAGGGTGCTGGGATGGCTAGAGAGGTAGTCTCATGGACACAGGACTGGTGGGAAGTGCGCCGTAATTGAATTACAGAGCAGGGAGCCCAAAGTTATCACATCAGGGTGACTCGACGATCGGTGCGATGCTTTTCCGGGGTTGTTGGCATTTCTTATAAGCACCCCGTGCCATCCGATTACAATCTTCTGCTAGCTTTGCTATTGTTCTTCCGTGCAAGTCTTAAATTTACTACACTTTCGCTTTACACAAAAGAGACTCGTCAGTTGCGTTCAGGGACCTATTTCGAGGAGTGATCTCCACGTGGTTCGACAACCCAAATGAGCCGCAATTCCGTAAGTACGCGGGCTAAACTAAGGGAGTTGACTCTAACCACCATGTCCTCTCCCTCCAAGCCTGTGCCGATAAAGAGCCCTCGTCTCGCTCCCATTGAACCTGAAGGGCTAGTCCCAGCCTCATTTACTGGTACTCCACTTGTCGGGACACCCAATCTCAATGCTCTGCGCGCACAATACGCCGGAACTCCCCCACCGCCTAATATTCCTCCCAGAGGCGCGACACCATCCCAACGCACGGGGTCACCAGCAACAAATTTGCTCTTCCCCAGTGCCGATCACCCGTCGCCCCTGCGCCAAGGGCCCCAGGCGGTCGGCGGCCTCACCGCGACTGCTGTGAAGAGCTCCAGCTCATCTGGCACGGGCACGGGCACCGAAACACCGCCACTTGACCTTGATGGACTCCCAGACGAGGAAAAGGCAAAGGTCCTACGCAGGCATCTGGTCTCAAAAAAGGAGCGTGGGGATCCCGTTGAGGACGGTGCTGATACACCGGAACAAGGTCCTTCGTCTAGGCGCTCAAACTCTCCAGCACATCACCCGCCGAGGGAAGATTCGGAGCCATTCCCCATTCCGTACAATGCTCCCGGCGCAGATGTGACGTGAGTGCTTCAAATGTGCCTGGTGCTCATCGCTAACTGTGTTCTCATCGCAGACACGATATCTATAAGTGGGAGGCCGGTGTGCGTCGTGGTCGCGCTCGTGCTGTGTCTTTTGCTGGTTCCACAGCTCAGCCAAATCCGGCATTCGAACATATCCACGAGCCGGGTGGGTTCCGTAGGAATTACGTGCTCTTACGTGCCACGGAGCAAGGTGCAGAGGAGCCCCCGCGGATGCTGAACAATTTCATCGACTTCCTGTACATCTTCGGACACTTTGTAAGTTCGACTTGACCTTTTATGTACTTTTGCTTCATTTCCTGCTTCATTTATATCTTATCATGAACCGACCTTTTCTATTTTTAGGCTGGAGAAGACCTTGAAGATGACGAGGAAGATAAGGAAGATGACGAGGAAGAGCGCGCTGGGACTTCGGTGGTCGTCGCTGCAGACGTCGCTGAGGATACACCTTTGCTCAGCGGATCGCGTTCCAGGTCGCGCACTCGGCGTCGAAAACTGTCGGTGGGACCTCGCGGAACAGCAACCGTTACACAAGCTGTTCTTATGGTGCGTGCTCACGCTATCACCCTGATAATGTTTACTAATAATTTTTATCCAGTTACTCAAATCGTTCGTCGGTACTGGTGTGCTTTTCCTTGGGAAAGCGTACGTTATCATCATCGTTCTCTTGGAAAATCAATCTCACCACAAACTTTCGATAGATTTTATAATGGTGGTCTTCTTTTTTCCGCGGTGACGTTTGTCGGTATTGCAATGATTTCTTTGTATTCCTTCCTGCTCTTGGTCAAGACCAAGTTTGTCGTGTCAGGAAGTTTCGGAGGTGCGGTCTCTGCTCCGTCCACGAAAAATCTAAACTAAGCCATCGCCTGGTGCTAGACATCGGGGGCACGCTGTATGGTCCTTGGATGCGCTACGTTATCCTTGGATCCATCGTCATTTCCCAGATTGGATTCGTTGCCGCATACACCATCTTTGTGTCGCAGAACCTCCAAGTATGTTGTAGAGTGAATGATTGCAAGATGATAAGCTCACGCACCCACAGTCTTTTGTCCTGGGCATTACCCAATGCCTCAAGCTCATCCCTGTGCAATACTTCATTCTAATGCAATTGGTTATCTTCCTTCCCCTTGCACTCGTGCGCGACATCGCGAAACTTAGTACAGCTGCCCTCATCGCTGACGCGTTCATCCTCGCTGGCCTCGTTTATATCTTCGGGTCGGAAATCTCGATCATCGGGAATCGAGGTATCGCAGACGTGAAGATGTTCAACCCGAAGGACTTCCCTCTGTTCGTCGGCACCGCGGTCTTCTCTTTCGAAGGTATTGGACTTGTACGTTTATCCCTCCCTTCTGTTGCACCTAAGAGTACGACTGACGAGTGCGCATTCAACTCTCCAGGTAATCCCCATCACCGATTCGATGCGCGAGCCGCACAAGTTCCCCAAAGTTCTGACTGGTGTTATGATTTTCCTGACAGGTCTGTTTTTATAATCCTTGCATGTCCAGCTTATCTGACGTTACTACAGTATTGTTTGGTGGTGCTGGGGCACTGGCCTACCTAACCTTCGGCTCAGAAGTAGAGGCTGTTGTGCTGGTCAACCTCGACTCGGACAGCAAAATGGTCCAAGCCGTAAGTGTCTCTTTCCTACCCACCATTCTTCCGTGGCTCTAAACCGAGTTTTGCCGGCATATAGGTGCAGTTCCTGTACTCCATTGCTATCTTGCTATCTATACCTCTCCAGTTCTTCCCTGCCGTGCGTATCCTCGAGAATGGGCTATTCACTCGTAGTGGCAAGGTGGACGCACGCGTCAAGTGGACGAAGAACGGATTCCGGTTCTTGATGATCATGGTATGCACAGCACTCAGCTGGTTCAGTGCGGCAGACCTCGACAAATTCGTGGCATTCGTAGGGTGCTTCGCTTGGTGAGTTCCGTTTCTTTTCTCTTTGTTGGGAGTGAACCAATACCGATTTGAACGACAGTGTACCACTCTGCTACGTGTATCCCGCGATGCTCCACTACCGCGCGTGTGCACGCACCCGGAGACAGAAGCTCGCAGATATCGCTCTTATCATTTTCGGCAGCATTGCTTTCGTATACACGACAGTGCAGACTCTCCGCGTGCGTTCTTGTTGATTATCCCGTGGTGGACTATGCTAACCCGTGCTTTCATTTAGCTGATCTTGGAGCCCGCGGGAGGCCCCCCGAAGCTCGGCAACTGCGCACCACCTACATAAGTTACGGCGTGAGGTGGCGTGGCTCGAGTCGGTGAGCCAGAAGGGTTACGCTATGTCATCCAAAGACAGCCGTAATCTGATGTTGAGCCAAAAGTAAACTGGAACTCAAAGGAACGAAAGAAGAAAGAAATTCCGAGGCTAGACTGACTTTCACATGCATTTACATATATGTCGTTTACAAACCCACACTGCGCTTACATTATAGTCTACAGCATCTTCAAATTAGCATCTATCACACGAAATATATATAATTATGCAGATACGGTGTGTAATTGACTAGCCACTTTTTTCGTGAAAGTCAACCCGGTGTATCCACCCTCGGCGCTTTCGCGGCACAGTTGCATGTATAGTGGCAGCCCGCCCATAAAATTGAGTGCAGTGACACGCTTCCCTGGAACATTCGCGCCAAAGTACGATGACTTCGCGCGGTACCAGAGTCCCATCGAAGCGATGTCTTCGATACGCGCAACCCACTCGGCCTCTGCCTCGGGCGTTGCCTCGATACGCGTGTATTTGTGCGTGCGCATATACGTTAGGCAGTCGACGACCCAATCGCATTGGAATTCCTATGTGAACATTTCAATGCGAAGTAAAAGGAATGTTTATCGGACCCGACAAGGCAAGCGGGGTTATTGCAGAGTGTTGTAGGGGCCTGAGGCCCATATGGGAAGAACATGTTTGGATACCCTGCGCATGTCAGCCCGAGGTACGTCGCGACGCCCTTGCTGCTCCATTTTTCATCGATAGGTGTATCATCTGTTCCTTTAATATTGATTTTGGAGATGCTGCCCGACAGGGCGTCGAACCCTGTTGCGAGGACGAGAACATCAAATGTATGCTCCATCCCATCCTTCGTCTTCACACCTCTTGGTGTGATCTCGAGGATCGGGGTTTCGTGGAGGTCGACAAGCGTGACATTTGGCTGGTTGAACACCTCGAAGTATCGCTGCTCGCCGAACGGGAGCGGTGCAGTCTCCGGTGCGAGCTTCTCGCGCATCCGGGGATCGGCAATGCACTTGCGCACCTTGTCTCTCCAGAAATTGTACACAAACTCATTCGTGCGCTCGTCGGAAAGGATTTCTGAGAACGCAAGGATTGCCCAGAACGTTCTGTGCACCCATAAGTCTTCTAACGTGAGGCATTGCTCCTCTGGAGTCAATTCAAGAAGGGGAGTTCCTACAGGGCTCCACAGAGCTCCCGCAAGTGTCGGCGTGCGCCGGCGAAAGATGATAGGATAAAGCTCTTCCTTTAGCTGCACCTGTTCTACCTCGGTGACTTTACACTGATGCATCGGCAGCGCGAAGTTTGGGGTCCGTTGGAATACAGTGAGATGGGCTGCAATCGGGGCGGTTTCTTGGATGACCTGCACCCCGCTGGCACCCGTACCGATGACCCCGATGCGCTTCCCTGCGAGTTCTACACCGCTTTGAGGCCACTGGGCGGTATGGTGGATCGCACCTTGAAATGATGATAGGCCTGGGTATTCGGGGAAGAGAGGTTTGGCTGCAAAGCCCGTACAAAGGATGAGGAAACGCGGACGGGCGGTGCGTCCGCTCTGTGTGGAGACGATCCAACGTTCAGTAATGACATCGAAAGTTGCACCGGTGACAAGGGTGCCAAAGTCAATATCACGGCTGAGGTCCAACTTCTTGTCGATGTGTTCAAAGTAGGCCATGATCTCATCTCGCCCGGGGAAGCGCTCGGACCATATTGAAGATAGTCGTTCAAAAATACCCTGCGAGGCCTGTCAGTGGGTAGATCTGGCTCTCCGAGTCTGTATTTCAATACGAGCGTTGAGGCCAGGACACATCACAGGGATATGTCCAAGTCGACAAAGCGAAAGTCTGATAGACTCACACTATAGGTCCCAGATCGTGACTTGATGACGGTCTGCTAGGGAAGACATTGGCTACCACAGCAGGAAGGCTAATGATGAGGATAAAAATAAAATCCCAGATAGATTCCAATGCCTTGTCCAAAATCCCCCACGCGTAGCTTCTACTTAGGCAACATCGAAGACACGAGACGATGAAAAATCTTTCATTGAGATGGAAGGACATGATGAGAGGGTTGGTGATGTTTTACCGCTACGCCCGGGCGGGGGTAATAAATCAGGCTAGTGAAGTACGGGGGAAAATATCAATTTCGTCGACGTAACCTCTCAGGTATTGCACCCCAAGAATCTGGAACTGCTACATATAATTTCCCTCGTTTTGAACCTCTGGAAATTTCTTCCGTACGGTCAGCTGCAACGTCACTGCACTGGGAGTTCGACGGCCAGCTGATTTAGAGGCAGGCGCGTACCCCACCCGAGAGAACGAACCCCACATATCCACCCTCAGCACTCTCGCGGCACACTTTTATGTACTGAGCCAGCCCACCCGTAAAAAGGAGCGGCGCGACGCGCTTCCCAGGGACATTCGCGCCGATGTACCACGATTTCGCGCGGTGCCAGAGTCCTGCAGCAGCAACCGCCTCGATACGCGCGCCCCAGGAAGCCTCTGCGTCGGGGGTCGCCTCGATGCGCGTATACCCGCGTGCGCGCATATACGTCAGGCAGTCCACAATCCAGTCGCACTGGAACTCCTGCGAGAAATTTTCAGAAATAGAAGTGTATCTCAGGTGCAAGACACACGATACAGCTGGGGCCGTTGCCTGGCCCGGTGGCGGCCCCAGGCCCATATACAAAAAACATGTTTGGGTAGCCAGCACTTGTCAAGCCTAGGTACGTCCCCAGGCCTTGGCTGTGCCATTTATCTCCGATGGCTGTATCCCCTGTTCCTCGAATATCAATCTGGGAAATGCTCCCCGTCAGAGCGTCAAAGCCGGTCGCAAGAAAGAGGACGTCAAGCGTGTGCTCGACCTCATCCTTTGTCTTTACACCCCTCGGGGTGATTTCAAGGATCGGTGTTTCGTTCAAGTCCACAAGAGTGACGTTCAGCTGGTTGAACGCCTCGTAGTACTGCTGCTCGAGCGCTAGCCGCTTCATCCCAAACGGGTGCGGTGCCATCTCCGGCGCAAGCTTCTCATGTAGCTTTGGATCGACAAGGCGCTTGCGCACCGTATCCCTCCAGAAGTCATACGCAAGCTTATTGGCGCGCTCATCTGATAAGACATCTGCGAAACCTATCACCGCTATGGCCCTATGCCCCCACAGGTCTTCCAAAGTAAGGCGTCGCTCCTCAGGCGTCATCTGGAGAAGACTACGTCTGGCGACCTGGTCAAAATCATGGAATCCCCCGGGTGTCTGTAGGCGCCGGCGGAAGATGATAGGATATAGCTCCTCCTTGAGTTTCATCTGCTCTATATCGGTGATTTTGCGCTGTTCCAACGGAACGGCAAAGTTAGGAGTGCGCTGGAACACGGTGAGGTGGGCTGCGATCGGGGCAGTTTCTTGGACGACTTGTACGCCGCTTGCACCCGTACCGATGACCCCGATGCGTTTCCCTGCGAGTTCTACACCTTGTTGAGGCCACCGAGCGGTGTGGTGAATCACACCTTGAAATGATGACAGTCCTGGGTAGTCAGGGAAGAGAGGCTTAGATGCAAAGCCCGTACAAAGGATGAGGAAACGTGGATGGGCGGTGCGTCCGTCCTGGGTGGATACGATCCAACGCTCGGTGCTGATATCGAAAGTTGCACCAGTGACACGGGTATCGAAGCAAACATCACGGCTCAGGTCGAGCTTCCTGTCGACATGCTCAAAGTAGGCCATGAGCTCATCCCGCCCGGGAAAGCGCTCGGACCACGTCCAGTCCTTCCAGACCTCCTCTATTGAGAGTTGGTATACAAGGTACTCCGAGTCCACGCGGGCACCCGGGTAGCAGTTCCAATACCATGTCCCGCCGAGGCGACTGCCAGCCTCGAAGATCTTGGCTGAGAATCCGGCCTTGCGGAGCTGCTGTAGCTGGTAAGCACCGCTGAATCCTGCGCCGACG
Organism: Sphagnurus paluster; assembly: GCA_018282025.1. Taxonomy (NCBI): domain Eukaryota; kingdom Fungi; phylum Basidiomycota; class Agaricomycetes; order Agaricales; family Lyophyllaceae; genus Sphagnurus; species Sphagnurus paluster. Next base: position 17,530 of record JABCKI010005826.1, read on the forward strand.
ATGAGCACGTCGAGGTCTTTATTCTTTGTGGCGTACTCCTGAGATGACATGCGTTGCGTGTTGTCCTGTGGAGGAATCCATTGCTCTCCCCCTTTTTTATTTATACATGAGCGTCGACTTGTGAAACATGATGATAATAAGGGTGGATGATACGTTCGATTTCCGAAATGAAAGGCCTGACCTCAGAATGTTTGCCGGTGAACTGAAGACTAGCGCGTTCCTGGCACCGCGAGGTGCCACGCGAATTGTGGAATGTAGGATGAAATGGAGCGTTGATTACGGGACGACTCGATGCATAATGGACTATAATGGAGGCAATTTTTTTCTGAAGTTCCGTCAGTGGTTGCAAACAAAGATCGCGACTGCGTCCCATTGGGCTGATTCCGTGCGGGAGCAAAATTGATCCAGGGAAATGCCGAGAACCGAGTCGGGGATCTCGCGAGAGCAAAAATCCTCATCCTTTTTTAGGAGGAGTAAGTTATACTGGCGAGGTCCCCATACATGAATAGAGGCAGAAAATAACTCGTGAAATGAGCCATGAAGGTCAGTGGCGTATGCGCAAATGGCGCATACGTGTTCATATATTTCATACGTATGCTACCTTGGTACAATTTACTAGCAAGTTCTTGTCCTGAGTGTTTAAGAATACGAATACGCACAATCTAAGAACAAGCTTCTGAACATCAGCCAGAAATTCATTAGAGTCAGTGCACGTTGTGTATATATACACCAAATTTGATTAATCGAACGGCCAGTCCAAGCACTAGCCACCAATGATCATAAGTAATTGTGAGATCGTACAAAACTTCACCCTAGATTCTAATCCAAGGACCTGCGCTCCAGCAACTTTGTAATCTCGGTGTGCTTGTGAAGCCAGTCGGGGAACGGTGCCTTGGGACGTGTCTTCTCCCTCATCTCTAACAAGTAATTTGCAAACACGATTAATGTTCCGTAACGGTATCTACAGAACAATCAGCAACGGAGGAAGGAGACTTTTGTGCAGTCTCACAAGTAATTAACAGTGGTTCCACGGAGCTTGCGTTCCTTGGTGCCGTCCTTTTCACACACATCGACCTTGAGCTTGTAGCTGAATCATGGTGTGTTAGTAAGGCTAACCGGTGTATTATCCAGTGAAGAACATACTCATAGATCGCTTTACGAAGGTTCTGGACGTCCTGCATCATGTCAATGGCCCTATCCGTCAGTCGTTTTGCTGCTTTTCCATGCGACAGTACCCCAACTAGCTGCAAGATGGTCTTGTACTCTCCTGAATCAAGAACTCAGTTCTGCGATATCTCAATAGAGCAAATGTAGGTACCCTGTAAGTAGGCTTCCTCTTCGGACGGACCATCCATGGAGTCGTAGATCTCCGCAGGCGACTCGTAGTGCACAGATGCTGCTTCCTCTGGGTCCCAGTGCATAATAGAAGAGACTAGACAGGCCATGACCATACCCGTCGTAGTGCGGCCACGACCCATTTGACAATTGAACACGAAATCTCCGGCCTGTGGGTTTTCTAGCCCGCCCTTAATCCGCTCAAACAGCTGCCAGAGTGCACCGGGCAGCGGAGCCTGTTCATCGGTCTATGAAAAAAGTTAGCGACAAGAAAACATCCCCAGCTTACTGGAGAAGCCGAATACGTACGATGGCGACGCGGGCATAATCGATCTGGACAAAAATGAGAACTGTGTAAGCTTTCTGAAGGGTTTGGCAGGAGAGCCATAGCGAACCCTATATCCTTCCTTGGATATCAAATTGATCACGTCCTTGGGGGTTAGAATTTCATCTTCCGAGACAGTCTCCCAGATTGGAATGATTGAAAAGCTGCCAGGGCGTTCCTCCACTTCGTCATGAAGGAGAACTCGTCCATTGTTCTCTCGCACTTCACGTAGGACGTCCTTCTTGAAGCTTTGCTCCATACTCTCCACTACAACGGAATTGATTCCAGTGGCCCTAGAGTGAAAAAGCTAGCTCAGATATGGATATAGATAGAACATGCAAGGAACATACTCAATGTTCTCAACAGGCCTTTCGGATAGTCGTAGGACGTGAGGGCGACCTGCCACATAAACTACAGGCTCCTGCAGACATTGTCATTTGATGCTACTCCGAACATTCGATGCTAGAAGGTATCATACCTCGCGCAAGGAGGTCCAGATCACCAAGTTCTTTCCTCCCGGACCCGCACCGACCCGTTCTAGGGCACGCTTGAAGCTATATAAAGTGAAAGACTGTCAGAGAGACTGGGCCAGATTCAAACAACACGGCGTACCCATCTACTGTTGGCATGCCGCTGTTTGGAATGGTACATATAAGTCATACACGCCTCGATAGTTAAAAGATCATTCGACTGACCTTCCACACACCATCTTCCCGTCATCCAAATACTCGATGTGTTCCCCGTCTTCAGAATCTGCATACTCTGAATACTCCAGTGGCTGTAGCGTCAGTGGCACTCGGCGGAAATTCGGTGAACCTTCAATACGCCTATTGATGTCCTCAATGTCAGTCCCACAGACAGTAATTGAAGAAAACAGACTCTGGCAGCGACATCTTTTGGAGGTTGAGGAAGAAGTCGCTCTTGAGGATGGTGGAGGCCGAGAGGATGCTGCCAGTACGGTTCGCAACGATTCGCGTAACCTCGTCCGGGTCGGCGACTCCCTCTTTCGGGTCGGCGCGCTCGAGAGGCTTCAGACTATCGATGCCCTCGGCAAAAAGTTCCCTCTCAAAGGTCTTGATCACTTGATTACAACACACAATCCCTTAGGGAGATCGAAAGTTTATGATGGGAAAGGCTGCGTACCTGGACGGTTCTTGACATAGGTCTCGACAGTCTCGAACGAGTGCATCGTGTCTGGTTCAGTCGACTGTAGGTACGACTGAAACACGATGAGTTCAAAATAACGACGAAGATTTTGGAGGCCTGGTTGGTACTTTATATGAGCGGCAAGTCAACCAAGTCTAGATTTCTATAAACCTTTGTGGGCAAATGCGTGTTTTTGCTTCTCGTCTGTGGCCTGCTCAGCCCGGTTACGAGACTCTTCAATAGAGTCTCTAAGGTTAAAAACAGCACCACACTGGTCAACTGCATCATCGACGATTTGCTTGACCATTGGGCCTTTCCTAATGACGCGAAGAAGATCTACGAACAGAAAATATTTCGATATCACAATATTGTGAAGGAGGACGGAGAACTTACTGTTGATGACAGTGTATGAGTGCCGCGGCTTCGTGAAAATTGGCTCTATACCTCCAGCGTTGGACACCATGGACATAGATCGTTTCATAAACCGAGGTGCAGTGGCCTTCTTGAGTGACTGGTGGTGCTCCAGCCACTGTCTGATTAACAGTAGAATGATCTGCGAAAATCTATAAGCTTCTAATCCCCAAAACTATCACAGTTAACTTACCGAGGCGAGTGTGCTTCTTCCACGGCCAAGCTGACAGTTCACGACGATGGGCGTGCTCGTAGATCCACGTAGTACGACACCAATAAGATCACTAAGGTCAGCAAAGTCGGGCGGACGTTCTGCCGTGATTGGGACACGGTAATGCTGTAGTTCAATACCGTTAACACGTCTCCGTTGTGCCATTACATCCTTGAGTACAACGACGTTCTCTTCAGTGACCTCTTCCCAGACTGGTACGACAGCACCATCTGTAGTCTCAGTATGAAGTAGAACCCTATATGTCGCGGAATATAAAATGAACGTTGGGGCGACAGAGAAATTTCACACACCTTCCTCCAAACTCACGCAATTCGGCTATGACGTCGTCTCTCAACCTCTCTTCCAGGACCTCCAATCGAGAAGCAGAAATTCCACCGTAATCTAAACCGAGTTTAGTTTTGTGTATTTTGCAACATTAAATCGGTTACACCTTTCATGTTCCGTAACGAGAAACCTTCTCGTCGGAGACAATATGGAGCACCGTTAATATATACTACGGGTTCCTCACGCAAGGTAATCCAGGAGATACGTGGGGAGGATGGATTTGCTTGCTTTATGCGTTCCACTACTTCGTCAATGGCTGCCATTGAAGGCTGGCCAAGGGCGTAGATGTTGGTATTCGGAACAGAGCGGAAGTTTATGGCGCCCCGGACGCGGTGCTCCACATGGTGCGATTCCCTCAGCCATTGGTCAGATTTCAGTAAAGTACTGTGCAAGTTGAATGAGCTGGTCAATTCAAGGTCATTAAAAATACACACCCTTCACGCAAAATAATTCCACTCCGGTTCTAGAAAACTTCGAATCAGTTTTTTTTGTTTGGAAAAAGATTAGAACCAACCTTGACAACATGGTCCGAATATTCGTCACCCAGGATTTGTCCTCCAGCGATCGCAAGATCATTCTTCTTACCAGCTACTAAAGATCGGTCCTCGAAACCAGACTTTGAAAGCGAGGAAAGGTCATTGATGGGGTTGAAAACATTCAAGCGAGATCCGTAAGATTTACGAAGGAATTTAATTTGACTGGAAAGATGAGTTAAACATTCTCAAGTAAGACTTATCGAAAACCTACTTCCAGATCTCAGTTCTGGCCTAAAATTCCAATGTAAAAAAACGTTGCCATAAATAAGGAAAGTAAGACTCGCCTTTAACCAATCAGAGAAACCTTGTGAGAAGTCTTCGTCAGAGTTCTCGACATAGTTTGCGAAGGCGATCATGAAAAAGCTTTGAAAGGAAATGTTAGCAAAAAAGGGCTATGCTTAGCTTCACCTTGCTCACTATTTTTCCATTGCCTTGACAGCCTTTTGTAGAAAGTTGTCGCCTTGTGCTTCCTCTAAACTAGTCAACGAGTACCTCAGCCGGTACATCAAAATGTCTTCACGCAAGTTCGTGACTTGGTCAGCTATTTTGGGTTGATTGATCAGCTCTAGTCAGGAGTGAAACGATAAAGTATACACACTGGCGTCGATGATGCGATCCACAAGCTTCTTGGACTGTAAACCGTGGTCGAGGCATCCTAGTAGACTCAATATCACACCATAATTACCTGTGTGTGCCTTTCGGAGATTTTCTAACAGGGCGGGCTGGGTCATCAGGAGTTCTATCGCCGATTGAGAGTTTTTGTTTTGAAGGCCTATCCAATTTTCAACGAAGTATACTCAAGTAAATCAAAGCTCGCTTACATTGCTGCAGGAGGTATGTCAATCTGAGGAGGGACTTGTTGAGGTCTTGCTGTACGCTTGCTTGCTCGAGAGCCATCAAGATTCGAGCTTCAGTTTGCTTTTGCAAAATATTAGTATCAATTATTGCTGAGATGCAGAATAAACAAACAGATTGCGTCGGCTGGAAAGATGCATTGATATTAATACACCAATGAACTTGACCTAGGAAGATATGTACGAACCGTATTATAAACATTATAGTTGGAGATCGTCGGGGACGATCCAAGCTGTGGCAGCTTCACATTTGCGGCGTAAGGGTCAGGCATGCCTCGCGCAATCAGTTGCTTCCTCCGAATAAGAGAAGCAGCAATCATCGCGAAAGTGGTGCGGACAGCACCCATACCACATGAAAATACTAATGATGTTTTCAAAGGGTCTGTGTCACGTACAACTCGAACGTATGCATCAAGATAATTGTCCTGCGGATTATTTTAGAAAAGGAATGTTCGTTTGATATGAAATACTCACCTCAATAGGTCGGTCTGGGGCAATTGGGATTCTACAAGTACAATTAATTGATTTTAAAAAAATGAATGATTATATCAAGCTTACCTGTGATACTGTGGAAGGACGCATATAAGAGCATAAATTTTGAGAGTTGAAGAATACCACGGAATTTAGCACTAACATCGACATTCCAACCTTGAGTCTTCATGTACTCCCATAATTCCCTCGAGGTTTTGACATTGTTTGTATCAACTGCCGTCCATGTCGGTAAGATGGCACCTTCTCCACTCTCTGCAGCTGTAATCGGTTGATATATGAGTTCGTTCATCGCGAAGATTAGAGGCTTCATATACCAATTTCGTTGTGGGTCAAGATTAATCCTCCATATCTAACCCAATTATTATGAATACCCATCAAGGGCAGGGTGGTCGGTCAGCTTACCGTGCAGCCTCTTGTAAAATATCGTTCCTTAATCTCGTCTCAATCGCCTCAAGGTTCTCTGCTCGGTCAGATAGTGAAAGTGTACGCCGTGGTTCAGAGGCGTCACGTAGTACAAAGGGACGCCCAGAGATGTACACTGCATGAAAGAATCATTTGATTAAATACAGCAATGTACAAGAGATGCAAAGATAACAGACGGAAAACCAAGATGTGTGGTATGACTCATAGTTCCTTGCCACCCCGTGCCATAAGCAGAATCCACTTACCGATGGGTTCTTCACGCGTCGAAAACCAAACAACATGGGAAGGGTTGGGTGTTCCTGGGCGACAACGAAGAATGGAAAGGATAGCACGTAGGCCCTGTGTGCGAGGTTGAGCAGCACCAAACACATTAAAGTCACCTATCCGAGGTGCTCTGAAATTCGGCGCGCCATGAATATTGAGATCCAAATCAAGGGCACGTCCTGGGATAAATGGTCATGGTTGAATTCACGTTTAGAGACGTAAAAAGTACCTGAAGGATAGTGATCCGTCTTCAAGATAAAACCTCTGGACAATACACTGCCCGTCCTACTTTTAACAACCAATGGCTCTGAACGCTGTAGAAGACCCGTTAGATCAAGTGAGATATCTGGACCTGTAGTGTCTCTGCCATCGCTAGGAGCGATCGAGTCATGCGGTATGTGAGAACGCCGCCTCGAGCCTGGGGGTAAAGATGATGAACGTTCTGTAGATGATGCTCTCGACGAAGCGCGAGGAACGGGTATGTAATAACCCCGCCTCGAACCTGGGGTTATAGATGATGAACGTTCTTTGGATGATGCTCTTGACGAAGCACGAGGAACGGGTATCGGTATCGGCGCCGATGCAGAGCGACCCTCATTCAGCATTGACTTGGTGAGCGCCGACGGACGAAAAGCCATACTTGCACGCAAGACGGTGGATCTAGTCGAGATTGTAGGATTGGTGTATCGATAATAACAGACTAATTTAGCGCTGAAGGGAGACACGTTGAAAAGGCAAGGCTGTGACAGAGGCCTGCCCATGCACCAAAATCAATGCACAAAGCAGGTCACCCGAAGTTCGAACCCTGTTTGGCTGTATCATCAAGGGCATACAACGCGCTGACCTTGACGGGGCCCCACATTGGCCCCACATGAAATATTCAAATAATTGATCACTGTCAACCAGATCGCCAAATTCAAAAATCTTGAACAAACATCTACGCGCATAAATCACCTGGTGCACCACATAGTCTCCATTCTTTCTTTTTTCAAACAATTGGGCGCTGATGCTGCTGCCGCCATTACCATCACATATAGGGTATCCATCCATGCGCTACTCAGGCTCTTCCCATGATCTTCCAATTCATCAAATCAATATCAAATTCTTGCTGCGAACAGCATTTTGAAGTCGGACTCTTTGAGGGACGAAGGGCTTCCCTCGGGTTTCGCGGAAGATCAACGCTAGCGCTACAAACACCCTCCTGCCTGCATACTAGACCTCCATAGCGATGACACTTTCCATTTCTCGGATCGCCCTTTCACTTTGAACGGGAAATTCTCTTCCCACCAGTACTGGGATCCACAAGGGCTTTCTGATAGAATCTAGATTTATATCAAACGAACTAATACACCTGGCCATCGAAATCTCCCTGCTCTGGCGACTCTGGCATGTATATGAACAAAATTTGCCGAAAGATTGTCACTGCCCATCTATGATGGAGGCCGAGGTCTTCACGAGGTCTCCTGTTCAAGGGTAGTATCTCCTATGGCCCAGAGTCACCGATGGTCAAAGAATATCCCCGTATCCAAGAGTTTATCCAGCATGTGGAGACTATGTATGGGATCGAATCGGTGCGCGCTACTCGCTCCCGGGACTTACTCGCGACATAAAAGCCTGGACGGGCACAGATCCTAACTATATCCTACTGAACCATGGCCCCATCTATCTCTCGCGCCCTCACTGCTGTCGCTTGCTTGGGCCTCGTAACTTTAACTGAAGCCCATACTTGTCAGTCCTTCGCTTCCTAGTCGTGTAAGTTTCTAGCTGTTAACATTTCTTGTGCAGTCAACTTTAGAAACCAGTGTGGTACGTCGGTGCGACCCGTTATCGCAAACACCAACTGTGGCTACTCCCCCCGATGCAATACTCCTGGCTCAGGTGGCGTCGTAAGCCTGAAATCGATGTCCTTGTCTGTAAATTGAAGCTAAATTACAACTTCTTTGCACAGCCTAACCCTGCCATCTCATACACCGGACCCCAGCCCAACACGTTGAATCCTGGCCAGTCACAAGCTATGTACGTCAACCCCCAGTGGAACGGCCGCGTCTTCAACCAAAACGGACGCTGCGGTGGAGCCGGCGAGGGCTGCACTGTGACCGAGTTTAACCTTGACACTGGAAATTTCTACACCCCCCAGGTAAGTTATTTCTGACTCATATACCCGTTGAGGGTTAATGATGTTATCCGGGGACTATCTATCCAGGCCTACGATATTTCAAACATCCAGGGCTTCACGCAGTCCATCCGCATCGAAGTAAACGGTTGTGAAACAGTCACTTGCACAAACGTTAACTGCGGATGCAGGAACGCTTATCCCCCAGGAGTAAGTGCCCCGCACTGATACACCGCTGCGCTTGAATAGCTGACTGCAAAAATTCCTGCTAGGATCTCTCGGGCTGTGGGAACGACTCTCCTGTTCGTGGTTGCAGCTCTGGAGATCATACTTTCACTATCACCTTCTGCCCTTGAGATTCTTATCGAGTTTCACTACAATGTACAAACTGATCGTTCCATTGGAAAGTCATCTGTAGTTACTTTCACTGTACCTCGGTAAAAAGAGTCAACAATCCGTTTCATAATTCCCGCCCCGTCGAGACGTGAGTCTGTTGTGATACATACAAGGATGATTTTCTATCCTCGAGATATTTCGTGTTTTCGGTGTACATAAGACCTGGTATTATCAGAGTGATATGAATCTATTGTGTTTTTAATAAATAATTGACCAGGTGATTTTTTTTTTTTTTTTTTTTTTTGAAATCGGGGCGCGGCGCTGCCGTTCTCGGGGCGGAGAAGACTACGGGCAAAAGTGTTCCTCTTGGACATCCTTCTAGTCCAGCCGCTATAAAACAAGATATCTATGTGACAAGAGAGGAATGACGCCGGATATGCAAGTTTGTGATTCTAGGACAGCAAGAGGATGATGAGAGGAAGATAAGAACTAAATTAAATAAGGGTAAAGAGGAAAGGCCAGTACCTAATCAATGAGCCACTCATACGGGCAAAGCGCAAAGGCTACATACGAGAGATCACTTCAAGAAGCAGCCGAGAAAAAATGCGACGAATAAATGTGAGATAAGGATTAAGCCCGAAGTCCGTGTACCGTTCCAATGCGTCAAGAACATGAGGGCCTGCAACTAGGAATCATATCAAACAGAGTTTATGATTATAGTGGTTGTTCGTGGTATCCAGGAGTACACAAAATTCATCATCTTGGGACTCCGTAGTGTTCATACGCAGCTTGAGGAGCAGGCGACATCCTGCCTGCAGCGTACACTGACTGCGGTGCCGGAGAAGCCCTGCCACCGTAAGCTACCTGCGGTCCCGGGGAGGACCTGCCTCCATAACCACCTGCCTGGGGACCAGGGCTTCGTCTACCAAGGTCATATTCGCTAGTAGCATAGGCTGCGTGGGGCCCAGCCATCTGCGTCATAGGAATAGCTTCTCCCGTCCAGTCGTCTCCAGCCGTACCATGCTCAAGCGTTCCGGGAATCGGTCCACGATAAGGATCGTAGTAACCAGAAGCAGCTGTTGGGTCGTCTCGATAAGGTTGGTTGGGGTTCATGTGCGGAAGTGGAGGAACTGCGTAGGGATCAGGGCCGGCACCACCGAGATCAGGTGTAGAGTAGGATGAAGAAGGGACCCGTGAGAGGTCGGAGGCTGTATCGAAGCCTGCTCGACCAGTATTGTTAACAGGTAGTGGGTGGGAATCCACGTTTCCGCCATGAGCGTTCAGTTCCGGCCACTTGATAGCCTCGTCTACAATGATTTCGATCAATAGGACTTCATACTGTTAATATCAGTGGACGCGTACTGTCATCGAAATCACTGAAGCGTTTCCTGGTGAATTTCCAGACCAGGAAAGCAATAATGCCGATTACAGCAATGCCACCCGCGACAGCAATGCCAACAATAGAGCCAGTACCGATAGCGGGAGAGCTGTTATCGTCATCGTTAGAGGAGCCCTTTGTGGGAGCACTCGTCGGAGAGCTGGAGGGCGAGCTGGTGTTAAATACTGTGACGACTACGACCACTCCTGAGGCATCGGTGGATTCAGATGTGCGGACCGGTTCTAGTGAGGGTGATGGGCTAGGGGGGGCTGTGGGGGCGGCTGTGGGAGCGGTGGGCGACGAAGAAGAAGAGCTTGAGGATGAAGACTCTGATGATGAAGATGAGGATTCTGAAGTACTGGACGAAGAAGAAGAAGTGGTGGAGCTTGAAGAGCTCGATTTGCTTTCTTCGGAGGTGGAAGATGAGGAACTCGAACTGGATGAACTGGCGCTGGTTGGAGTGGGTGACACTGTAGGGACAGCGACCCCTCCTGGGGGAACGGCTTGGCGTTTTAAGTTAGAGGCAGCTACTGACTGGCCCACAGCAATGACCAGAAAACATGAAAGAAGAAGAGAGCGAGATGCCTTCATGTATAGAGTGAGCGAGCGAGGGGAAAAGGACTGCCGTGCGTAAGGAGCCCGTCGTCGAGGTGGGCGATGGTCAAGAAAGAATGCCTTGTTTACAAGTTTTCAATGCGTGACAACTTCGGTGGCTGTGCTTACAAAAAGATAATCACACCCACTGCTCCTCCCTCCCTCTACCTCCTCTTCCTCACCGCCTCCCAGCAAAAAATCCTATCAATACATACATTCTATTTCTCTCTAGCCTCTCTCCAGCCTCCGGAATAGCCTAACCCTACTGGGAAGGCATCTCTTTGAATCCAACAGGGATGTGCATATGGTCACATCACTACGGCCGAGCGGCGAGCTACCATCATGTCACACACATAATGCTGTATTTTGCCCCGCAGTCTGACCCTGTTGCATGGCACGGGCGGTGACCCCGGCGAAACTTGACATTTAGTACTACTGGAATACCAACTTGACGCGTTTCCTTCCCTCCTCTAACCGCTTGACCGGTCCGCGCGCCTCGTATGCCCACTGCGGCCACATCGTCATTGGAGTTTCTGAACCTGAACAAAATACTCGCTCACGTTCAAGAACCCCCCATCTCCTAGAAGAGTAAATTCGCCGGCGCCCGCCCAGTAAACCTCATACTTGTATTTCTTGCCTACCGGGAACTTGACACCGACCTTTGTGCTTGTCTGATCCTAGTCCACACCCTTGGTTCCAGCCCAGTTCGCGATGTGCTTGGGGTTGCACATGATGACGTTCTTGTTAGGATAGTGCGTGTGGAAATCTTTGATGAACTACTGTTGTGTGAACACATTCCTTTGCTGAGGGGATTATCAGTTTATCTGCTCATCCCACATGAAATCAATAACATACATCCTTCGATGCCTCTATCGCGCCCTTGATTTTTTCCACAATGAACGTGATCCCCTTCACAGCCATATCAGCCGCCGAGTTGAGCATCTTCCGTGCCTCCAACACTTCCAGCGCCGCATCGACCAGCCTGCTTGTGTAAACTATCGTCTCTGGGGCCTGTGCTACGAATGGCGCGAATGGTAACACCGTGGTGTTGTCTGCGCTTGATATCATGTGCAGTGAGTGGGGATCCACGGGTAACGACGATACGAGAAGAGTGAACCAAATGAACGTGAACGAAGTTGCTACTTTCATGGTGAATGCAGAGCAGCAGAAGACGCACAGCGTACTTGTGGACTACTAGACCAGCTTGAAGTACTCGTCGACCCCCCACCATCAGTGCCTTTGTGCAGAGAATAATCGCTCACATCTGGCGGATCACCTCGGTTCCTGGTGGGGGCATACTTATGAAACAATATGATCTAGGACATGTGCTGCTACTAGCTAGGCCTTCGGGAGACCTCTGCAGATGCGTTGATCGCCGACGTCAAAGCTCGGCGCTATTTAGTATTTTGTGGCGCTGTCAGTGACTCCACAGCTCAAGATGTGATATTCATCGCATGCTCAGTCGCTAGGACTTTCGGGATATCGAAACCAACGCAATCCAGTTCGAGGAGTGTGACCTACCTATCTATCCCTGGTCACAAGTACATAAGTACGATACAAGAAGCAGATATCTAATAATATGGACAGAACCCACTCCGCTATCGGACTCGGAGAAAACTATGTTGTGTGACTCACGCTATGTGACACCACACCCGTGCCCGATGTAAAAGGTATAGACCACTGGCACTCCAAGTTTCACGAATCAATTCAGGGAGCGGTACAGCAGCTCCAACGTGGGGTACTCCTTATGCAGAGACACCGATCTAATGATCCTGTGCACTACAATCAATAATACCTTGCAACACGGCATTTTCTCGTTCGCTCCCGTGGTCGTCGCAAGACTCCAGGCATATAAAAGCTCATCTGTTATTGTTGCGGTATTCAAATCAGCGCCATGTCGACTCTCCTCCTCGAAGGATACAAAGTACCCAGTCCGGGCTATAAATCGCCTAGCCGACTGTCAACGGATCCCTCGCATACATATAGCTCGGAGTTCTTCAGTCTTAAGATGCCCAAGAGGATTATAGTTTGTTGCGATGGGTCTGTATACAGCTGCCAGTTTGTCATGTGCGACTACCTAACATCATTTGGTTGATTAGAACCTGGCAGGATGGGGTAGGAAGCGAGGAAAGATCCTTGTACACCAATATACTGGTGCAGCTTCCCTTCGCGTTTCATTTTCAATGGAGAGGCTAATTTCGTAATCACTTGTAGCGCCTCGCAAGAATGATTGACCACGAAGATCGGAGGTTCCAACCAGCTATCAGTCAAGTCGTATTTTATCAATCTGGGATTGGATCCGACAGGAACTTATTCTCTAAATACGTTGAAGGTGAGTCCCAAGATTTTTGTTAGCCTTGTTTGTGAAGGATTCCAAAATGTTCTTCCACCAGGAACTACGGGAGGTTCGCTAGGTAAGATACGTGCAGTGGTGTCGTAAGTCCTTCACTCTCATTAATCGTTTGGCGTTTTCCTTTAGGCGACAAAGTGGAAGAGGCCTATGCGTTTATTGCACAGTGAGTTTTATACGTAATTTGATTTTCTTGGATTAATAGCCCTATCTTTCAATCAGTAATTATCGACCTGGGGACGAGGTACTTGGATGAATAATTCTGATCAGCGAAACGATACTGACAGACCTCTAATTAGATATTCCTTTTCGGCTTTTCAAGGGTAAATTTTTGAAGCAGTTCTCGACGAATTTGATCCCAATGACATCACTACAGGGCGCGTATACAGCCCGAATGGTTGCGATGTTTATTGTAAGCCGAAAGTTCATCAATAGAAACCCCCCTAGACTCACAATATACAGGGAGAAATAGGTATTCTCAACAGAACGGACATGGATCACTTTGCAAGTATCTTCTTAACATATCAGAAACTCGCAAAGTGCAAAGATCCAGTCGGTATGACAATATATTTCACTCATTAATCGAGCTTCCTTGATGCAGTTTTTGATTTTAGAGGCTGAGGATTTACGGCATAAAATATCTCCTTGGACTCGAAATGACTCCCCTGGCAAGGTTCGCGCAGGCTCTGGCGAGAGGGAATTTTCCATCAAGTTCGTTGCTTCAAAGTGCTACCCCTTTTTATTTATTTATTCATTTATGCAATGTAGGTGTCTTGGTGTATTCGATACTGTTGGCGCTTTCGGTCTTCCGGGAGAACTGTCACCTCGCTCAAAAGAAACTCTAAACATTTTTGGATTTCCAGACAAGATTTTGGGAGAACACATCGAACGCGCTTATCACGCCCTTGCATTGAATGAAACACGACTTGATTTTGTATGAATTTTTCCCTCTTGTCGATTGGTCAGGACCTAAACGTTATGAAACCTGGTTCTGATAGAACTGTGCTAAGTTGGAACAGACAGCCGCGGGCAGGGAAAAGAAGCAGGTGTTGAAAGAAGTGTGTCCAATTAGCTCCATTCCTCATCAACTACTAATGTACCATGTGCAGTGTTGGTTTACTGGTAAGATATCCTTCCACGTACCTCGGGTAAAATTATTTCAGTACCCGCTAACCGTGCGTTCGTTTTATAGGATCTCATTCCGACGTAATCATGGGACCCTTGAATCAAATGGAATTATGTGCTGACTTTTAGAACATTAGATTGGTGGTGGCTACCAAGAACACGACTTATCCCACTTGACTTTAACCTGGATGGCAGTCAGTTGCTTTCCTTGTTTTTATTCTCACTGATAACAACCTGTTACCTAGGCGCAAGTCGGTGACATTCTCTCCCTAGATATGAAATATATGGCATCTCTTTTCCATCCAGTGGCACCGTGGGGAAAGCAAAAGCCACACGAGTAAGTGTCGGTCATTACGGGCTTCATAATCAACTAACATTATCTATCAGCTCCGCTACGGGAATCTTTATGCTTGGTCGAACTATTAAACGGAATATTCCTACATCCTGGAATGAAGTGACTCATGAATGTCTGCATGCGTCGGTGTTGGAGCAGGACTCGCTGAACCCGGATCTCGCGGCTATCATTGCAAAGAATCCAAAGCTTGTCAGGCCCTTATTGCCGCTGGAAGAAGAAGTAAAGCAGAATTGGCCACTGCGCTAAATCCTGGCAGCGGCGGGGAGTGTCAACCAGATAACAAGTTTAGGTTTATTCCCAGAGGTTTGAGGATACAATTTTCAGTGAGCGACATAGTTAAGTTAGTGCAGTAGCAGCAAAGTGCCAGTATTGACCCGAGGCTTTCCTTCTCGGTTCAGGGAACGGTTAATGGACTCACATATAGTGCATACCACATGGTAGTCGTAATAGCAGTCTCTTATAGTAAGCAACACAGCGTATCTAATAGACGATGATAGCTTCAGATTTGAGCAAGCCTAAGGTACACCACATACAAAATGGCTCAAGGCAATCCCCTCCATTCTTACCATTCTTACGGGGGCATATTGTTCTCCTGCTACAATTTTGACCTGGTGAAAATGACAATGGTGAAATTCTATTTCGCCAAGTCTTCCCGCGATAGTCTTCCCAGCTAAGAGCTTACAAAATCTCGAGCGCCACGATACATAAAGTGAACAATATCGCACATTCAAACGCTAATTATTTTACCAGTAGAATATCCTTGGCGCACTCGTTCACTACTGCAAGGCTGCTCAAGTTAAGATTGGCTCCAGCCACCCGATAGTTCTCAGTCCGGATTTGATATCCTCTTTAAACGTTAGATCTCGAGTCTTCCAGCTGTCCAAAATGGTCTTGGTATGGACATTTGCGTGCCTGGGTCAGCGTGGGATGGCCCAAATTCTCATGACTCGCTTCGGCGCTATTCTTGTCTGGCCAGTTTTCGTGCTTCCGTTAAGGTGAACAATACTTAAATTTCATATCTCCTCTTTGATAAGTTGATAGACTCGCAGTGCGTTACCGAATGGAGTATTTACCTGCGCGCGCCAAACACGTGGCGGCATCGGTCCATTGTCTTCATGCCACCTCCAGCTACAGCCTCTGGCCCGACTGTGGTTCCAAAGAATATAAAAACTGCGAATTTAATTCTGAGATCGTTCCACTCCCTCTGCTTTCCGAGAAGTCTAAGAGCAGGCCTTGGCTCACACTCCCTTCAAACCCTTCTCTGACCACAATGCCCTGTACGCTCTCCGTGACTTTTAATTTATTACCCTAATTTCTTATTATAAACTCTAGCATTTTTTTCCCTATCCAAATCCAAGAAATCCTCGTCCCTTCCATCGTCGTGGCCACTGCGCCACATTAAGTGCACCAACTCCCGTTGCCAATTCCCGAACCCACCTCAAGCCGCACCCGGAAGATTTGCCTGTAAATCTTTTTTTCATATAGGAATTCCTTGCAAAGGCGTCTTTGAAGTCACTGACCGCATTGCGGAGGAGGAGATGCAAACCCACCAGAAGCTAGTGCGGCGCCGGGAGGCGGAGGATCGCGCTGCGCAAATCAAGGCCGCTCTTTATGCAGAGAAAAAGCGCGCTGATGTAGCTAGGCACCGCCAGGAAGAGGAACAGCGACGCTTGGCTGCGTCAGAGCTCGAAGCCATCTTGGAAATCCAGAAAATCCATATGGCCAAGTATCCTGTGAGATCTTCTCCGCTTGAAAACCGCACAGATCGACGTAAACCGCAAAAATACGTCGAGCACAACGTCAAGTCCGCGTCCAGCGAATATCATCCACGCTCTGGAGCTGCGCCACAGCCCCAAGCCCCACGTCAGGCGCAGAGGTTGCCCCCTCCACCCACTACAAAGGGGCCCCGTAAGGCAAACCCTCCAATTGCAATTCGCTTGTATCCAGACCTTCAGATTCAAAGGCCAGCACCCATCCCACAGCCCCGACCTCAGCCCCCTCAAGTAGCTACCTCACTGGCTTTTCAACAAGGACATCAACCAACTCAATCACAAAAAATTTCCATCAAAAAGTCTAGAGTGCCGCCTTCTCGAGTAGCCATCCCACCACCTTCTCAGAGAGGACCTCCCCCGCCTCGACCTCCACGTCGTGATCTTGAGTGCTATCCGCACGTTTCTCAGTAAGCACCTAGTTCTTTTGTCCCACGAATGCGATTATTGACCTTGAAATCATAGTAGCGGCTACTGATTCTCTTGTACATTTTCGGCGATGTTGATCATCGATGTTGTAAAATTCCTCTCCCTAATTCTTACTGCCATTGGTGTAGCCCCTTCCTGAACCCCCGGTGCATACACAGCTAGACTGTGGAATATTCTTTATCAGCTTATCGATAGTATCATTTAGAAACACTCAGAAATGACACGCCACAAAGATTAACGTCCAGGGTAAGAAGGTACTTACTCCTATTATTCGATTCATGAACTGGAATTTTTGTAGGTCTATATCCTTGATGAGATCGACAATAGTTAGAGCAGACGTCAAACATTTCGCCCGAGATGGTTCGTTCGTCTCAGAGAAGATAGCATGGAGGCGGAGAGAGGCAGCATGTGCCAGGGTGTGAGTAACAAAAATCGTTCGAATGGCATCCGGAAGAGCCATCTCGAGTTGCACGATATTCGGGAGGGCGACGACAAATCTATCAATGCACAAAGCCAAGGTAGCGAAAGATTCGGTAAATCCGAGGGTGGCGTCCATGCCTTGGATATCTTTGACAGGGATTAGACGAAATTACAAATGAGCTTGACAACAGATAATTACCTGATTGGTAAAGCATCGCGTGGCGAGCAGCGCTTTCGTATAAAATGGAAGCCTTGGCGTACATGGCAAGAGTGGAGAACTCTCCAAATACGTTTTCTACGACATTGTTCAGGAAATTGCGCGCAGTGAAGCTACCATGAACGTCTACAGGAAACTTTAAACGTCGTTATGATTTGATCTATCGAATGTGCAGGGCTCATACCTGCTCGTACTGGTCCATTTCAAGCGGCCAAGGTGTATCAATCTGAGAGCCTGCAAAATCAACTGGGAGAGTCATGGGAAAGCCAAGTGCGACACCCCAACAGTTGTGCAGAGCATAAACGGTCCAAAATCCCATAATCTGCTCTCCTTCTTCCATTGGGGTATCAGCACAAGGTAGCAACGTCATGGCCTCTCCCAGAGTGTCCCAAACAGGAAGATGCGTTGCATTTACTGATCGAACTTTATGTGGGCCGATACTCAGAGTCATGGAAATGGCGGCGCTAGAGTGGGCTCGCCCTTCGAGGAATCGCCTCGTTCTAAAGAAATAGAGACAAAGCAGAACTTGTGCCTGGATACCATGAAGGAGCTTCTGTGGATGGTTTGACGATAGGTTGTTGGCAGAGTGTTGAAGCGCTCGTTCAAGATATACATGCTCTTTGGAGGAGAGCGCTTCTGACTGTGAAAGATGGGACCCCCAGAGATAAACTACACTGAGGAGTGCACGAGTTGGACGAAGATGATGTCCAATTGGGAGCCGACGCATGACGCATTCCCGAAACCGACTTGGGACGAGGAAGAATCCAAACTACGATGCATGTCGTCCAACCTATGAAAACGAGATTTAGGATTTGGAGGCATTGATTGCGGCTTGATGACTTACAGCTGTTTTATTATGTGCAATGGAGGCTCCTGAATCATGTAGTGATAACTAAATTAATAAGCGGAAAAGAATGACTCACTTCTTGCTCAATATCATTGGAGGAGCTCATAGTAATACTCGATCCATTTGAACTAGGAGTTTCTTTAGCTCACATAGTTATGAAAAGAGCAATAATTGCTTTGGATAACACTTGGTAAGGATCGCGGAGATGGATCCGGAGAGCTACTCGGGGAGCCTATGCGAATGCTGATTCGGGGGGACCTTTCGCATGACACAACAATCGGAGGGAATAGATCGCGATTTTTTTCATTTTCCAGTTCAAGGAAACGGCGTCCTAGTCGAGTTATGGTTGCTTCAAGTAAACGTAAACGAGAGCCAGTGTCGGCATATTCACATTCATCGGCCTTGGATGTACGAGTACAGGGTCCGCATATCGGATGATGAACGTCGCATCTCTTCTGCCAAGAGGATCAAAACGCACGATCTTCCGCCGTCTATGTCACCAACATTGATAAGGAAGTCAACGATATGATGGTGGAAGTGGTCAACGGACCTACAATTACTGCACGCTTTTCCACGTTGTAAAGATGTGCCAGAAGATTTGGTCCGTGAAGTGGTGATGGCAGGCATAATTCGAGAAGAATTTTGAGTGCCTCGAGCTTTCCGTGTGGCTCGATTTAAAGATTGCATGCTGACGCCCATGTACATCGTAGAATAATGGAGTTTTCAAACGGTGATGGAATCAAGGGATCTTCTCAAGATGTCATCGAGTGGCAGTCTATGGGCAGGCTGAACGTTGATCAGTATAATTCAAACGTGTCGCAAATTTGTCTAACGAAACTGGTCTAAATGAAAGCGAGCAAACATTTTTTTCCCGGCCCGTAGCATGCACTTGAATCTGCCTGGCTGTTGAGTGAATAATTAGTATAATACGCAGTGGGAGTTTTATCGCCGCAGAAGGCCGAGATGTGTTTCATGGATTACATAATCTCGGACTTGGAGTTATCTGACGTATCTGGGTAGTCAAATGCAGAGATATCTCGCAATACCTCTGAGTCTAAGAATTAAAAGAGGTTCTATTCACGAACGGATCTCTACCAAAAAAACATATATTCAATGTGTTAAAATGAGTATGTCTTCAGTACTCACTCGGGATAGCAGTGGACCCTCGCAATCGCGCGAGGGGCTTCGTGTTCAAGCTAGGTACTTAAGTAGAATAGTAAAATCAAACGGAAATGGTACGGAAGCGTCTCGAGGGGAAAATGATATGTAAAAAGCTAGGCAGCAACAAAAGAGTCTTGTGAGTGAACCAATTTCAAATAATAACTGCGCGCGCTTGATATCAATA
>JABCKI010005827.1:0-36965 GCA_018282025.1 Sphagnurus paluster
GCATATGCAACTCCTGATGACCGAGGAAGATTGTACCATGACTCAGGTCCAGAGGGCAAGTAGTGCATCTCCCCTATTAATGCAATCAGTATACAAACCAAAATATCTGAATAGTACACACCAAGGAGTGCCATAAGAAGCGAGGTTTTACCGGATCCAGTGGGCCCAATAATGAGGTTGATCTGGCCGCGCTTGAAAATGACTTCGCCTTCAACCCTAAGCGAAAACTTGCGGTTAGAAGGCGTTGAGGATTCCTCCATGTCACCCGACCACAGGAATGTCGCATTATTCACTCCAATCTCGTCTTTATGTTGCAACTCCTGTGCGAATGTTTCGGCAGAGTATTTGTTTGAAAACGAGTCCAGAAGCTCGGTCTAATAAAATTGAGTCTCAAGTCGCCTTTAAAGTATTAAAAAGAACAACCAACATTCTTTAGAAAGTCATTGATACGGTCAATGGATACCTTGCCCGTAACAGCTTGATTGGTGTAGTAGAAGACCATATCAAGTTGCCTCTGAAAGAAATTGAACACCGTCATGGAGCTGAATACCGTTGACACAGTGAGTTCTTGCTTCATGATGATTGTCTATGAAGATGTTAGAAATTTTTCAATAGCTGTCTTGTTGATGACTGACACTAGAAGTCAAGAGTCAGAATTCATATGGCAAACTGAAAAGATTCCACGTACTAGGTGGAATATGTGGTGATCATAGTCGCGACAGGAATCAAAAAGCTAAGTGGTTATCTCGTCAACTCTCAACGTTCAAACTTCACGTAGGGAGCATATACAAACTTGATGTTAGCGTTGATCACGTCAAGGATCTGTCGCCTCCAGATCCACACCAACTCCTTATCTCGTTTCTCAGTAACTCTTTGGTGCGTTTTCTTCTCCCATCCAAATAACTTGACCATGCGTAAGGCATTCATGGCTATAAAAAAAGAGCCAGAGAACGTGAGCACAAAAGCCTATGAGTTTTTATGGAGGGCCTACTCTCATTAACGGTCTGTACTCGTGCATCGGTAGTCTTCAGTCTGACCACTTGGACATCTCGGATATGTTTGGTAACATATCCAGGAATGGGGAGCAGTGCAATGATTGTAGATAAGCCTACAAACGCACTACGAGGTAGTCAATAGTCAGCACCCTGGCACAGAATCGCAAGTAACGTTATTGTACCTCCATCCGAGCAGAAAATATAGGAATACTATACACAGGACAATCTGGAGTGGGATATTGAGCAACAAGACTAGAAAGTCACGAGATCCGACGATGTTTGATAAATCAGTAGTGACGAGATTATTGATCTTGCCAACCAGGTGGTCTGGAGTCCGAGATTTCGCTTCTTCTTTCGGAGATTTTTGGGATCCTTTGCCCTTTGCCAGTTTTGATATGTCTGAGTTTATAGCCGAGGAGCTGCTTGGTATGCTTTCATCCTGGGAATGCCGAGACTGTATTTCAGCTTCTGTTGACCCAGTGAGCTCACTATGGTGCTCGCTGGTACTACGCGCCACACTAGAATCCCCTTTGTGAGAAGGTGTGTCCACTACCAAGGACGTGTGTGGGGTTACAGGCGTCGAGGGATTGGGCGTAGCACTGGGAGAGCCTGGGTCAATTTCAGCCTTGACACGAATCCGGAGTGAGTGCTCGAATATCAGTTGTGTAATGATACATTCCGCTCGGACAACCGTTCTTGTCTTGGAATCATATTAGGTCGTGAATCAGTCACCCACGCTAAATTGACGTACCACGATATAAACGTACCACTGCCCAGCGATACATGCCGTGACAGGACCAGCAATAAGCCAACAAATCCAGAACCATGGCCGAACTGACGCTTTTTCACCCTGAGTTTCGATATAGCTATAGTCGTATTTTCAGTATGAACAGCTGAGGAAAAAACTACAAGAGCAACCAACTGTAACAAATTCTTGATACCAACGGGGGACGTGAAGTTTGCGGCCACCTCAATAACTATCATAACGGCCATGATGGTGTACTCGCGACGGAAGACTCGCATGAGGCCCCAGAACAAGTGCTGCTTTTTACTGCCATTATAAGGATCAATATACTATGAAGAACATTCTCGTGAGACATCCATTTGTAAGAGTAAGCTCAAGGTATAGCATACATGGAAACTCTTTAATTTCAGCTCTTGAGCAACATCGTAATCTGCCAGAGGTGGGAGCTGTTCGTGCGAGAGGTGGGGAATTCGATAAGCTAAGAAAACGGTAGGATCCAAAAAGGAGTAAGTCACGAGGGAGAATAATGATGCGGTTTGCTCAGGGTTTGGGACGGCCATGGGATTCTAGAGAAGATCAATTACTATTAGGGCCAACTGCCATCGGATTGTGAGATAGCCTACATTGGGGTCCACGGGAATGTAACGTCGAGGGGTGAACAGAGGGATTGCAATGCTTGTAAGGCTCAGGATAGTCACCTTCGCCCACAAAGCCCACCCCTCTGAGAGATCCATGGGAGACCGTGTATAAGTTGCCAGAGGGTAAATGTCGCGATAGAAGATGACGGCGAACGTCACGAGCAGTAAAACACTAATGTGTCTTGAGGCAATCATGCTCCACGACGGTTTCGCTACGGAGACAAAAGACAAGAGAGATGCGTATATCTAGGTGAGTCAGATTTACTGCTGCCTTTGACTGAGACGCAAATTCGAACATACGTAGGTTATGCACATTCCCAGTATCAGCCACCATTGGTTCGAGAAGCCTTTCTTCGCCAGCTTCGTGCAGTTCTGCTGCTTCCCACATAACACAATAGATCCACTATCTTTTTCAGAGATGACAGAAGAGTAAACCGTAAGTCCGAGCAGAGTTAGACACCCGACAAGTCGCGCAATTTTGTACGCGAGAATAACATTTCCACCGTGATCGCTGTTGTTTTCTCCAATACCGCCAGGTTGCGATGAGTCCTCTTCGAAATTCTCGACAGTGAACATCGAGAAAATACATGACTTGACTCTCCTGAAGCTTCTGGAGGATAAAATAAATTGGAGGATCAGCACTATCGCCGATATCGCCGCAACGTATGTTGGAATGGCGAGGGAATCGGCGAAGAGGCTGGGCGGAGGTGACAAGTTATTTAAGCAAACATGAGTATGTGTGTAGGAGGGGGCGCACCAGACTTTACCGTTTGATGCTGCCACAAGAGAGCGTTGTTGCTTGGCTATCGATAAGTTGACGCCCGTGTCCCTCCACGAAGCTGAGTACATCACCAGCCGTGAATCAGAGGGAGAAGCAAATCTGTTGTCAGAAAGCAGTTTGATATCACGACCACGAATTCCATCCACTCAAATGATGCCACACAAAGGCTACTAACCGGGAGTAATAAAGTGGCATCAGTGCCAAGTGCTGAGGGCTTTTTTGGTACTTACTTACCTGGTTTCCCTGGTCAAGTGACCCTCAATTCGAGTCTCAGTAGTAGTATTCCACTCATCTTTATATAAGTAGGCTAGAAAACAAGGAAAGGCCACTCCCCGTGGGGCAGTGGCCAAACTGAAAAACGAGAGTGAAGACGTCGCCGAGTTCCGAAAGGTTGTAGGACGGTTGTAAGGCTCGTAGCCCCATTAGAACTTTATGAATTATCCCCGGCATAAACACGACTGTCTTGTGGATTCTGACGCAGAACTTACTACTGTGAAAACGGCTTGGAACTCTCTTCATCGATGTCTCAGAGGACATGTCTATGAGACCTCCTTCATCCACCCACCCTCGAGCTCGTTGCCAACGATAAATAGGAGTAGCCGGCCAGATTCGAGCGAGAAGCACTCGGCAGCAAATTACAAGAAGACGGCCTCCTATGTAAAGGCTTGCAACTCAACATTTGAACGCGCTCACAGTACGCTGATGCAAGATGACGTGGAGTGAGGAAAGAAATTGAACAAAATTCTAATCCTTGACTCAGATCCTCCATCTCTGACCTCGATTTCTGATCCTTTCCCCAATTGAACAATTGAGTATGTTCAGCACCCCTACGTCCTTCCTCGGCTCTCTCAATATCTTTGATTCATTCGACAATACGCCCATTATTGGGACGACATTCTCTAACAAGTCGACCCAGCTCTCTCAGCTGCTTGCCGCCCCTAACTCAGATGAACTTATCGAAGACCTCGCAACGCTCATCTCGCACCGTGGAGTGGTCTTTTTCTCTGAACAGGACCTTACCATCGAGCAGCAGAAGCAGCTAGCCACCAGACTGGGCGAACTATCAGGCAAGCCTGCAACTTCCAAGCTACACGTACATCCCATCTCCGAAGAGACCCCGGAGCTCAGCGCAGACATATCTGTGATCTCCTCCATGGGGCACGCCGGCGTCTCTTCCCCGTCTTACTTTAGATCTCACACACTGTCTTCTTAGGGGCATTGCGAAACCGGAAGCTCGTCTCATCAGCACCCGGGCCAGTCGTGGCTGGCATTCCGACATCACCTTCGAAAACGTCCCGTCTGACTATGCAGTGAGTTTCCCTTTGCTTTTATTTCGGCTATGGGTCATGAGTTGCACATCTCAGGTCCTGAAAATGCACACCCTTCCTGATGGTTCGTTCCAAACTTTTATTTCGTTTGTGTCGAGTTTGACATACTACAGTTGGCGGTGATACCATCGTAAGTTCTTAACACCCTTGAACATAGTATATAGATTTGCTGATTTTACCTTAGTGGGCAAGGTAAGACTATTTTAAGGCTAAGTGATCAGATGTCACGGTGCCCGTCTGAGGGCCAGTGCACAGTGGCTATGAGGCTTATGACAGGCTCTCCCCGCCATACCAAAAGTTCCTAGAAGGTCTCACTGCTGTACACCATGCGGACTCTTTCATTGAGGTATGTATCGTGAAAAGAATAATAACGGTATAATAACTTTTATATCCACGAATTCAGTACGCCGCACGGAATAATATCAAGATGAACGACAACCGTGGGTCCCCTGAGAACACCGGAACGAGCCTTACAGCGATCCAGTCAGTATAACACCAGATCATTAAAACCATAATCACAAACCTCGCTTTAGCCCCGTCATCCGTACAAATCCCGTCACCGGCTTCAAGTCTGTCTTTGTCAACAGAGAGTGAGCCATTCCAAATTTGATATTCAAACCATGCTAATTGATTCTGATTTTGGGCAGATTCACCAAACGCATCGTCGAGCTCTCGCCTGAGGAGTCCGACGCCACATTGCAG
This sequence comes from Sphagnurus paluster, assembly GCA_018282025.1. Taxonomy (NCBI): domain Eukaryota; kingdom Fungi; phylum Basidiomycota; class Agaricomycetes; order Agaricales; family Lyophyllaceae; genus Sphagnurus; species Sphagnurus paluster. The sequence continues at coordinate 5,190 of JABCKI010005827.1, forward strand.
TTCCTTCAACTCCATATCTCAGAGAACCACGACCTCCAGGTGCGCTACCGCTGGAAGACCAATGATATAGCCATATGGGATAATCGCTCGACGCTCCACACTGCTACGTGCGGCATTTCCCCATTCTCAGTTTCTTGGTTTAATTAATATTGCATTTTTAGGCAGGACTACGGTGACAAACTGCGGGTCGGACATCGCGTTGTCAGCATCGGCGAACGTCCCTACTTCGACCCCAACTCGAAGTCACGCCGCGCTGCTCTGGGAGACCTCCGTAATGTCGTCCCAGAATTGTAATAGTTTAATTGTCATTTGTGTGTCCGGGCTTCTGCTAGCTTGTAGTACCGTGACGTCTCGAGCATGGACTGTATCATGCTCCAAGTGTAAATGTTTTTTGTAGGACATTTGGCCAAGATTTCGGTTTTGAGCCCAAGGATATAGCTCGTATCTATAATATTATGACCGGCTTTCGTATGGTCATGATGTGCTCCGCTGGCAAGTCTTGTCCTAAAGGGATCATTTTTACTTGCTCCAAAGATGCGTTTTATGTGCGCCAAGGTTCACTATCTTCATCCAAGCAACAGTCCGAAGTGTCGCAGCATGGCTAAATCAACTATCTCGGATCTTCCCTCTCTGCTTTTCTCTCTCATTAAAAAGAATAACTCGCCAAAGTGATACACGTCCTATGTTTAGGTACTGATAGTGTTACAACTATTCTACGAATATTGTTTAGAGTGCAGTACTGGCACAGCTAAACAGTCTGCCGACGAGGTCCGCAGCGTACGAGTTGATTATTGACTGGATTGACACCTAGGCATCCGAGTTAAGACCAGCATTCAAGTGCAGAACAGGAATGATAATTACATAGGTTCCAGCAACGAGAATATATATGCCAATGAGGATGAAGAAGTAATTCATGAGTGTTTCAAGCGACTTTAGTGGGCTAGCCCATTTAGCCTTGGCGGGGTGCAGGTGCAGGTATGCCATAGCCCAAAAGATAAAGCCAAACCACCCATCTGGAGGAGATGTGTAAATGTATCGAAGACGAGAAGAGAGGGCAAATCACCGAAGAGCGAGCACATTAGGCTGAGCATGTCGGAGAAGAAAGGGATGACTTGAGCGATGATGAACGCGATGACCCAGGATGCTGCGATGATACCTGTCCAGGTGGACCATGCGACGAAGGAGTTGGCATGCAGATGCTTCGAGTTCTTGAAAATGCGGAAGAATATGAAACGGGCGGTCACAGACTGAATGATTTTGCTAGAATCAAATATTTTCGCCATGAAATGGAATACGCACGGAGTAGAGGGAACCGAGGAACACGATCGTCGGTAGTGCAAAGGAGAAGGAGATCTTCTTCAACACTGGCTGGAGCGAACCAAAGGCAGGTGCGGTCATGTACTGGTTACCGACAAAGTGGTACACCAGCGCGCCGCAGAGTGTGAACGTGATGACTTCGGCGATCGTTACTGCCCACAAGGCTGTAAAAACATATATGTAAGAACGTAACTACAAGGTGTAGTTCCGTTCAGTACCTTTGGGGAAATCCTTGGGGTTCTTCATCTCCGCAATAAACTATGAACAAATCTCAGTTATGTAGTATATTGAAATGGAAATCGCAAGAGACGTACAGAGGGAATGGTCGCCTGTCCGATAAATGTATATGTGATGTTTAGGAAGGCAGACATTCCTGAACATGTGTGATGCGTATTTCACAATGCCAAATTGAAGAATATAACGCACTCGCAATGAAATTCGTGCCACCCACGGGAAATGCGGTAACATTAGGCAAAGAACCTGTATATTCCGCTGGATGGCTTTGTACGCCCGAGAAGATGATTGCAAGAATGACAGCAATTCCCATTGTAACTGCGCTGAAGATGCCGATATACGACATCTCGCTCAATGTCCGCGGTAGCGTGAATACGAAACAAATAACCGCCGAAACGATGGCGAACACGATTGTGCATTGCGACGAGTTCGACAGCGTGTTAAATAGCCGTGCACCGACCAGGACATGCAGAGCTGTGCCCGATGCGTAAGTATTGCATCATTTAATGAAGCTATCGGGAGGGGGGGTACCTTGAATAAAGGTGTTGTTCAGGATGAAGAATGCACATGTAATGTTGTAGGCAATCGCAGAACCACCAAAGAGTTTCCGTCCAATATCACAAATGTCACGCAGTTCTGGGTACTTTAGGCAGTATCTCCAAAGCACTAAGGATGTGTATAGACATGTCAATGCGACGCCGATAGTGACAAGAATCCCCGGGACGAGCCCAAGGACCGAATATGACCTTTGGAATCTTCAGGAAGTGTCCAAAACCCAAGCGCGGATTGACTCACCACGGGAAAGACAGGATAGCGAGACAGATGTATTCAGCAAACAACAAGGCGGCTGTCTGTAGCCATGAGACGAGGAAGAGACGCAATGCGGAGAAGGAATGGCCACACCTTCTGCCACGAGCAGGTTCTGTACTTGACTTCCAGCCCGCTCTCATGTACGATCTGCTGTATAACCAAATCTTTCGAGCTCGGGATTGAATTCGACGATGCGTACTTTTTTGCAGCCTTTTCGACATCGAAGGTATTTTCAGTAGACATCAGTGGTCATGGAATGCAGAGGGTGCGAGGCCGATCGAATTCGGCTCTTGTATAGATACCCCGCTCCCCGTACAGTAGACAAAGATCATTATCACCGGAAATCGCGTGCTTTTGATGTGCATGGTGGGATAGCGCGCTACAAAAATTCTTGAATATAGGACGTCGCTAACAAGAGAGATGCAGGGAATCGTTGACAAAGATTTCTAAAAGGGCGCTCGGTTTCTGGTGGGCTTTTGTTGTATTAATGGCTCCGAAATCAATTGAAAAGTCTTCAGTTTCCACCGTGCTGCATACTTGATTGCTTGTCACACATGGACGAAGGGAAACATGGATTTTCATCACTAGCTTTTCCAAGATCCGTTCGGTTTATGGATGTTCCAAGTATTGAAAAGGTTCCTGGGCGGCAATGGACTTTGATTCACGAATGATAAACGACATCCAAAGTTGCATCCACAGATTAGCGAATACATACTACTTTGTCCCTTTACGCCTCTAACATGCCGAATTTTGAATTCTTCTTGCAATTAGAATTCCACGGCCGTTTTACACTCCTTCCAACACCACCGTCCTTTCCCCTGGTTTGGGGTGGTGCCCTTGTCATATGTCAGGTTAGGACAGCGAGATACGGCGGGCCCGCGCAGAGCTAGGCCAAGTACGTCGTTAATCTATCAAGTCCAATATTCAACAAAGAATCTCTCGGGAAGGAAAAAAATCTCACTCACCATTACAACTGACAAAATCCATAGACGTGTAGATCAAACAGCGACAGCCACGGGTGCACTCTCGCTAACGCTGAGGTTCTCCATGGCGTCCTCAAATGCCTGATCATCATCACTATCCTCCTCTTCCTCCTCTTCACTCTCCGCTCCATCTTCTTCATCGTCTGGCTCGTCTTCAAAATCCAGCTATACACAAATCAATCTCTGGTTCAGAGCTAGAAGATCGCAACACTCACTGGATCATATATCACTCGGATAACCAAACTACAGCTCGGACAGGTTGCGATGTCTTCATAGTCTGCAAGCTGGCGGCGCGAGATCTCGAAGCGGTCGCCACATGGGCACGGGTAGTGGAAGACGCCTTTCTCTGCATCCCAGACCATGTCCTCAATCTCAATCTCGTCGTAGTATGCACCCATCGAATTTCAGCGTCGTCGTCGCAAATGCGGAGTACGGAGCTCAGTGGTAGTAGTGAATCAATGCATGAAGTTTTTGTGACTCGATCTCGTCACACTGCTCCATAGTCACATGTCACAAGATTTGTCGTATCGTTGCAATCAAGAGGTAGCCCCGATTCAGATCTTCAACACTGTTGAGCGAAGCGAGGGAGCCCTGTAAGATGAGTAAGCGCCGTGGCCTGCCGCCGTGATGCAAAATCAAGACGGAAACATCCGCAGCATTTCGAGATAGAGAGACAGAGCAAAAGTCAAGCAAAAGTCGTAAGTAGCAACGTACTCAGTGAATACATTCCATAGCACTAATTAATTACATCCTCGTTGATAAAATTACAGTTCTTCATTGAAGAAATTCCTGCAGCTGAAAATATTGGGGATTTTGGATGACGCGCTCGGGCTGGGGGGTGAGGGGCGTCCATTTGCGGCTTTTCTCGAGCTGCTGTAGCCCAACCGCTGATTCGTCAAAAATTTGTGCAATGATTCTCGAAACTGGCGATACATCCGCTCGAATCGACGAGGCAATGCATTGAAGAGACAAACGCGCTGACAAATGGCTGATGGCATCGAGGCAACACCCGGGCCCCTGCAGGAGGGGGAGGGGGGGGTTAGTGTCGAAGATCGGCATCGGCGCTACCTCTTGGTTGCAATAGTACCGCGCTCGACGATCCGAAACAGCCATGATTCCTACTCAAAACTGAACTCCCCTCGGCCTCCAGCCATTCTCTTGTCGATGTATGCTGACGCGTGGCCCTTCACCATCAGCGTCGGTTGTCTGCCATCAACTCGCGCTCGCTATGACCATCGCGCTGCTATGCTTATTGCCCTTCACTCATTCCACTTTTAAAAGCTCCTGATTGCATTCGTATTAAGTTTTTACATCCTGATGTCCGTCCACATTCTCTCTTTAGTAGATTCTTCGTTCCCTAGTTACTCATGAATTTTCAGCAGTTCCTTTTCTCACCGAGCTACCCCGGTTCGTGGCAAGGGAATGTCTGCCTGTCCTTCCTCAAGGCATCACTCACGCCGCTATACAAGCTGCATCCACACGTGGCCATGATTCAGCACGACTTGAACGCATGTTAAGGTGTGTTTTTTTGGTGAATATTCAATTCATTTGCGCTGAATCTCGTACCAGCACCAGGTCCAACCTCAATGGAAAGGCGAATATCCAAGTCGGTAAAATACCGTACCAGTCATAAGTCAGTCGCCAAGCATGTATTCCACCACGGCTTGCGCCGCACAACCGTCTTATCAGCAAACAAGCAAGGGGAGCGCATGGCAGAAGTCGCGAGAAAGCGACGAGCAGCAATTCAAGGTTAACTACTTTTATAATGCACCATCAAACTGAATCTGAAACACCTCCCAAGAATGTCCCAAGAAGATCGCGAGGCTATTGAGCAGATGGATACCGACGCTGGCCTCATATCTGGTGATGTCGGTGCTGTAGTGCACACAGTACGACCAGGAGATGAGGGATACAGCTTGAGCCTTAAGGTTGGCAAATTCGGCAGCGACCTCAGCTCCATGAAAGCTATCGCCTTTTCGACCAAGGGGGTTGAGCACTCGCTCGAAGGTGCTATGAAGATCGACACGTATGTTTTCCTGGGAAAGATGGAAAGATTTTCCATGTCAGGTGTTCCAGGTATATTAGCTGTTCTGTTCAGTAGTCCGTGGCTGACAAAAGGTGCAGCAAAAACCCACCGACAACGCGTCTCTAGGCTACGTGCTGACATTCGCCGTGAGGTCCTTAAGGGGCTCAGCATGTACTAAGCTCCAGAAAAGGTTACTGGAGACCCAAATGCGCGTATGGAGTGGAAGGACTACTGGAGGGATGTATTCAAGAGGTATTCTATCATCATTGAGGGGTGGTCGACGGATATCCCTTTCCGGGATCTGACGTCAAGCTAAATGTTGGACCTGGAGAATCTCCTTCAAAAACGGCGCCTCAAGAAGATATTCTGGAAATCTTTTACTGACCAGGAAGTCAACGAACTTGACCGTACTCGTGACCAGCGAATAGAAGTTGGTGTGATCGAGCTTCCTGCGCCACGTGGCCAGCGATCCAACATTGATAAAAAGCGGGCGCGGAGCAAGGACTCAAGCAATGACGACAATCCCTCACGCCGCCAGAAGCCAAGGATGAACATCAGTGCCGAAACTGTCGATTCTGTCGATGACTTGGGAGTGGGCTTAACAACCAGGTAAATACGCAATAGAACATTCTACCAGAAACGTTATAATCCAGTCCTTCTCGGGATTAGATGTGTGATTCCGTCGAAAACTACAATCTTGATTGGTTTGGTCAACTGTATCGGGCAGCATATTCACTGCGCGTTTTTGTTTGAATGCGCGGCACCAGCCTTGGTTGCTTACGCGAATTGGACTACGTCATGTCTTTACCTGGACGTGGATCAGCAGGGTTTGCCTCATGGGAGGGGCATGGTAAAGAAAATGTCAGGTCTCCTCTTGAAACGGTAGATGAACACGATAATTATGAGATCAGATACAGTGGTTTCACTTGAGGCAGCCTCGTTGCGGTTCTTTCATAATAGGGACAAGGACGCACAATACCAGCTGTTGCCCATCCAACCCCACAATCCAGAGAACAAGCGTTCAAGGACCTTTATATTTTCCCTCCGCACACCAATACGAAATCCGAGCCGCGATGTACTACGAGCGATGCACTCAGGACACGGGGGATAGTCACTCCGGATCCGGATCCCTTCCATCCCTCCCCATAATTATCACCACCGCCTCTGCTGTCTTCCTGGCAGTAGATGCGACGATCTCGACCTTCCGCAAATATCAAGCGAAGAATGAGCCAGCAATCATCGTTACACAGCCCATCGAACCACCACCACCCTCGCCTGGATCGCTGACACACTTTGTCGACAAGACACGCAGCATCCTCGCGGACGTGCAGGCGATCGAAGAGCAGCTCGCAAGCGAGAAGGCCCGGCGCTTGCAGCTCTCTGCCCTGGTGCAGAATCCTCCCAGACCCCGTCCTGCCCCCATCGACACGCGCAACTTGCCTCCCCGCTCTCGAGCCAAACCCGTCAAACCCAAGTCCTCATGCCCGACACTATCACAGACCAGGTCAGAGCTAAAACCCAAGAACAAGAACAAGCCCAGACCCGTACCCGTGCCCGAGGCTAAGCAAGAGTCGGGGCCGAGCACCGCGTTCTCTGCGTTCTGCGAGCGACTCCTCCTCACGAACCGTGTATGGCAGCAGGAGCGCGAGCTCAAGGCCGCGCGGGAGGCGCGCGCTGCGTATGCCTTCAGCAACTTCTGTGAACAGCTGCTCTTATGGAACCGGGTATGGGCCCTCGAGCGTGCCGGAAATGCGCTGGCGGAGGAAAAGGCGCGGGTGGAGCGCGCACGCGCGGCGGCGGTCACTAGGGCTGCAAGCCGCATGGTATGTGAGGTGCAGCGGGAGCGCATGGTGGAAGAGTTTGTGAAGGAGCTGATTGCAGAGGCGAAGGAGGCCAGGCAGGAGCTAGAGGAACTGAAGTCGGGGCATGAACGGGAGGTGAGGGAGATGCATGGGGAATGGGTCAAGGATTATAGGGAGGTGGTCAGGGAGGTGGAGAGGCTGAAACTAGCGCAGAGGGCAAGGCTAGCAGAACAGGCTGTATCGAATGCCGCAGAAGACTCGTTGTTTGAGAGCTTGAGGGAGAGGGCTATGCGTGTTGAAGAGCTGGAGAAGAAACTGAAGGAATTCGAGGAGGAGGATGTGACGCTGAATGGTGCGGATATGTTCTTCAACACAGGGGAGAAAGACGACGAGGCTACCGATGTCGAGCTGGATACTCTCTCGGAGCTCTCGTCATCTAGCACTTGCGTCTCTTCTGGAGGGTCTGTTCGAAGAGCAGCGAAGGGCTCAATTGAGGGTATACCTCGAAGACGTTGTGTCAGCCAGGGGGGGTTCACACCATCTCGGGGTTCGCTTCACTCCCGTTCATCGAGTGTATCGTCGACATCCAATGCTGGGTTAGCTCTGAAGCCTCTCTTGATCGACCAAGGCAAGTCGGTCTCGGCAATGAGCGCGCAAATCGGAGTCGCGACGAGAACATGCAACCATTCCGGGAGGCCATTAGCACCACGGACTAGAACAGTCTCGGTTGCAGCGGTCAAGTCCCATACGACACCCGTCCCTGGGACGGGTAATTCAACCGGAGCAACGAAACGAGCACCGTGGAGGATTTAAGGAGCTTGTCGACTTCTCCGACATGAACGATTGATATCTATTTATATGGGGTATTTATGGCTGGGATTTGTATGGGTCTGCATGGATTTTTCAAGTCAATAGACGTTATCTGTAGTAATCCAAAATAACCTACATAAGTGAGCTTCATGACGAGTTGTTAACAGACACGACAATTTATGTAAAAACAGTTGAACATTCTTATCTGGTCGATGGCCTTGAGACGATTCTACATTCGCAGGGTGTCGAAGAAGCTTCAATACAGAGCCACCAGTCCTAAAACATTACCTACCGGGATTGTGCAGCGCCGAAGGCCGCCCAGAAGACACAGCGAAAAGGTATAGGTTCAAGGAACATAATGAAGACACGCCGTATCGCCAAATGCGCCATGGATGCGGACGCTGCGAGTCCGAACACGAAGTGTGAGACAAGTTTCCTATTGGCGCAAACGTCCATCACATAATGCAGTAACATCTCAGTGATGAAAAGTGAGGCAAGTGGATTCTCGCGGTGTCAGAGTCCCTACGTATGGTACCGCCAGTCATCGAGGGCGCCGAGTCCGCGTCTGTCAAAGCGGAGGTCCATCATCAAAATAGAGAAGACAATTGTCCGCCATTTCTATTTGGAAGCGCAGCAGGGCTAATCATCGTGGCCATCCTTACACCCCTTTCCCCGAAACGACATATTATTGTCGATATTGAATTCCTGGTCGAGAAAGCTGACATGAGAGAAGGCGATGGAAATTACCGCTGAATAAGTTCTGAATCTAGTGGAGTCAGGACAATACTAGAAGGGCACGAAGCCAAAGACCTCCGAAAAACGTGGCTGAAGCTCTCAAGAGCAAAACACAATATGAAAGAGCCAACCATAGTCCTAGTCAGGGAATTCAATCATGGGGCACAGCAATATCAATACCGGTACCAGTGGTAGCGAATGACCTGAATTCTGATCTCCGCGTCTGAGTACTGAGTAATGAGTCTCCGCTGCTTCGACCATGGCCTTGGAAGCCTGCCTAATCGTGAAAACCGATACCACACCGAGTTGAAAACAATGCTGGTGAGTGGAACCCATTCCTCTATAAGTATGTGTCTGTGTCTGCGAAGCTGACGTCTGATCAAGATCGTGCCAGCCGCAACGCGGTAGTACGTAAATGGCTGTAAACGGCTTCACCCACGGAAGGGTTCTTGAGCCCATAAACAAAGAAGATATCGGATAGTTCCACGATAACTAACTAGCTGGCATTGCGTCCAATCCTGCCATCGCCAACCACTGGCAGTCTGTCTAAAGAAGATACCAACATTTCCTGATCCTGGAGAAGGACGCAAGTAGATTAGATGGAGTCTGGATGCCTATCATACTCACATCTATCTTCTATTTTCTAGACATCCTAGAGCATCCGTGCTACTATCACCAGGAATATTTAGTGCCAGTGCCTGACCCTGGACTCATTGAGGTGCCCACTATACCAGCCGAAGATAGTTCTGGGTCTTCTGTCGACTCTGGGTACTCAACTACAAGTGGATCTAGCAAACCCTTCAACCTTCAGCTTCAACCTCGTCCTCGTCTCTCATGGTTGGTCCCCCACCAACGGTCTACGGCATCGATACCGTCTCACATGGTCATGGCTATCATTCCCAGCATGAGCAGTGGATCGCTCTCTGGCAGGCATTCACGCACCCACAATCTTCCTATCAGCATCCGCATGCACCACAGCAACTTGACCAACAAGATTACTACAACTATACCCAAAATCAATTAGCACAATCGGGTCACTATATGGATTCTCCAGCTCCTCCTGCACCTCATGAACTTAACGAAGCGACACCTTACAAACTTTCCTTTCCACCTGACCCTCAGATTGGGACCATCGGAACCAATCCAAACCCCAGTCACGGCTTCTCATTCGGTCTGGCTCCTGGTCCGTTGTACCAACATGGCATCACGCACCACAACGAGCAAGTGGTGCAATTGCATGGCGAAAGCTCTTACTCACATGCACAACCTATTTCGGAGGCCCAGTGCCTCCAGAATCGATTCCAACAACTTTACTGGCGAAATTCAGAATTAATGGCCATGGTTGAGCCATCGCAACCACGATCTCTTCCATTGAGTTCCTGGATGCAAGAATCTCGTGCCCCTGCAAATTCAATTCCTGTTAATGACGCTAACAATAATCAGTCAGACATGCCCCCAGTCTCGAATACTGGCAAAAAAACAACCACCTCTGCGCAGATGCGAAACCCAGCCGGCAAGCCTCGCCGAGAAGCTCAATCACAGCGTCGCGCTTACCTAACTAAAGGAAAAGGAAACAGCACGATTAGTAGCACGGCAGGTGTCAAACGGAAGCGCTCCAAACGCCAGTCGTCGGTTACTGATAGCCACGATGCCGACACAAGTGAAAACGATAGCGACGATGATGATAGTGTTGGAGGTGAGATTAATAATGTCGGGCTAAACAATAAATCTCAGAAGCAAAAATCGTGAGTGTTCTTCTCATTCTTTTTCTGTATCCCCCTATTTTCTGCGGCCCGTGTGAGAATGCGTTGCTGACGATCGCTTTCTCCTTGTGTCTATACTTTTATTTGCCCTTCAACGAATTGATGGGTATAGGAAAAGTAAACCTCCCGCCTGCAAGGCCTGCCAGAAGCTCAAGGTGCGACTTCTCTCTCTCTCTCTCTCTCTCTCTCTCTCTCTCTCTCTCTCTCTCTCTCTCTCTCCCTCCCTCCCTCTCTCTCTTTTCTTTCAGGTTTTCGCCTGCTGAATTGTACCCTTTGGGACTGTTTTCGAATGTTTCTATTGTTGATTTTCCTGTGGACAATTGCTAACATCAAAATTTTCCCTTTCCTCTTCTTGACTGTACACCGGCGTTCTTCACCCCGCCCGCCCTCGATCCGTCCGTCCCACCTGATGCCGTTCTATTGGCCAAAATTTCCTGCACCGCTATGATGCGTCAAATCTATGACCGTGAACCTTGCCATCGTCTGTTGCATATGCGATTTAACGAAACTCTTGCACCGCAATAGACGAAATGCGAAAAGTTGCCTGGAAAAGATAAATGTGAACGATGTGTGAGCAGCAAACAGGCGTGCACTCAGGAGCCCAGAAAGCAGAGAAACCCTACCAAGTGAGCTTCATATTATTTGCCCTCAGTTTGTCACATCCTATCCTTGTAAAATACCTCAGCTCAACGAGTCTGCCTGTTTTGGTTCTGCGTGTGTGGCTCTTGAGGAGCGTTCCAATATTCTGCCTTCTAACCCTCTGTTGAATCTCTACCTTCCACTTCCACCTGCTCATCTTCCCCTCGAATATCCTTATTTTCGCCATCCTCGTTGTTTATTTCTGAATTACCGCCTAATTTACGCCCCCTTAGCAAACGGGTTTATTTGCTTGACCAGCTTAAGCAGAAGCGGGAGGTGATCAATTTTCTCAAACAGGTGAGCGGCAGCGCTGAGGATGAAGCCTTTGTTCTGATATATCAAAGCTCATAGGAGAGACTCCCTTGTCTCCAGAGGAATACTTTACCTCTGTTTGTGAGAGGGACGATCAGAACGCCATGGAGCATCGTGAACGGTTACCATCCAGCATCCGCAAGGCTGGGGGCACAGCTGGGCCTCAGGCGTTCAACGCCCCGCGTGGGCCAGCTGCTGAAGAAGACGACTCCGATCACGAGGAATCTAGCAACCCGCAAAGCTTCGGACTTGTGGCACCACTGCAGGACGAAGACAGCACGGATGCCTCCCCTAATGAAAAGCTTCTATCATCACTGCCTAATTATGACGCGCCCCTAGGACTAATCGCAAACCTCAGTTTGAGCAACACGAATTCAAAGATGAGTGAAAAGGAATTTGCTGGCCTGAGGGACGATGACGTCGTATGTTCCTTCCTTTCCTGTCGTTTAAATGTTGTACGATAAACGTGCCTTGGTTGGAACCAGGGAGTTGCTAATGAAACTTACTTCCTACCTGGTTTGCTGCTTCCCTCTTTTACATGGATTGATACTTAGTGCCCATCCTCACCGCAGGGCCTGCTTCGAGCCTTGGCATTCCCAAGATGTCGATCGAACAGGATAGCTCTCCTGAAATATTGACTCGTGAGCTAGTAGGAAAAGATGCCAAAGAGCTTTTCAAGATGTCCGTAACACTACATATATCATTCTCATTTTCAACTGATGGCTTGAAGTAGATTCTTCGAGAAAGTGAATGTAAGTATAACTCACAGCAAGCTCTAATATGTGATTCACGTGGAGCGCAGCCTTTCATCCCGCTTTTGGATCCCGACCTACACACCCCCGCGACCACGTTCGCAAGATGCCCATTCTTATTTACCGTCAGTGAGTAGATACCATAATTTCTCTTTCCCTCTTCATTGATCATACTTGGCAGTCTGCGCTATCTCGTCCAGGTTCTGTAAGAAGAAGGAGATTTATCCCGTCGTAATGCACTTTGCGAAGCACTCCGCTGCGAATGCACTGATCGACGGTTGGAAATCTGTAGAGCTTTGTCAGGCATACATTCTGATGGGCATGTACGCGGTGCCTGCTCGCCGGTGGGAAGAGGACCGGAGCTGGCTTTATACAGGCCTGGCGATAAGGTATCTCCGTGTATTTATAACATTCCTGAGTCTCAGTTCACTATCTTCTAGGGTCGCCACAGATCTTAATCTCCACCAGGTACCACCCGTAAAGCCACAGAACGAGAAGCAAGAACGAGAGATTTTGAACCGAACAAGAGTGTGGACGATTTGCTTCAACCTGGACCGATCCAGTGCGACACAGTTTGTTAAGCCGTCAACAATAAAGGAGGAATAGTAATTATTTCAATGTTCTTTTGTCTGTCACCATATTGAAATTCATTTCCTGCTAGTATGACGATCGATTATGAGGATTGGTATAAGAACTCCAAATATAACCTTCCGGTGAGTATCGCTTTCTTTGTCTAATCTTTCAAACTCTCTAATATCAGCACAGTACGACATCCACTTGTGTGCCTACTCTGCCCTCCTACGGGTTGTCTCGAAATGGCATGATGAGATCTTCAGCGATCCCTCAAAGCCCACTGGGTTAAACAAGGTATGCGACTGGCTCAATTTTATTACTACATATCTGATGCCTTAACTATCATAGATGGTCGACTTCCATAGCGTGACAATGAAGTACGATGAAAAGTTGACGATTTATCACGATGAGTGGACGAAGCGTTTTGCTGAAAGCTCAGATCCAAATGGTGAGTTTCACCCCGTGGTTATTGCATTGGTCATCCTTTTTTAATTATAATTATAGGCCCTGCCAGTCACGCTGGCAGTGCTTTCAGATGTCGCCTCTTGACATTGTATGCAGCTCCACATACTTCTCTGTCCAGACTCCACAAGCGGACTAACACCAATTTCAGCTTGGTTGCTTACTCTCGCCTCGCGATATTCTCTTTTGGGTTTCAGAAAGCTTATCAACGCGGAATACAGCCCGCTGATCATGTGTACACCACAAAGGTACGTATTTCAACTTTTCAAGTGGTCCAACTGATATAATACGTGCCCACCAGTGTCTAGACTCTGCCAAAGCTGTCATCCAGAACATGATTGACAACTTGGCCCCTACAGGCTACATGCGCTACGCCCCCAATGGTACCTTTGCATCGATTTTACTTGGCAGAAAAGTGACTAAATAATAGGATTATAGGTCATTTCATATTTGCCGCCTTTGCGTCGGCGTTTCTACTCAAAGTGTGTCACCATTTCTTCTTTGAATGGGGTGAGGGTTTACGAAACTCCGCCCAGCTTCTTCGACCAGAATTTGCCAGCCTTCTCTCGAAGGACCAAGAAAATGCCATATTTGAGTTGATAAGTCGGCTCATTAACACTCTCAGCTCTGACAAAATCGCCGTTGATGAGCGCCATACGCCAAATCTTTATGCGCGATTCCTCACCAAGCTGTTATCTGAGCGTCGCGGGGATGGTTCCACGGTTGGGAGGCTCCACCTGCAGCCTCCAAGCCACGAGCCATCTTCTGAAGATGTTAGCCAACACGTAACGGCAATTTATACAACTAACAATACTGGGTTCTCCTTTGTCACACCCAACACTGAGTATCCTCAGAATCATGAACTCCAGTACAACTCTCAGCCATTCCACCAGCCACGTGAAATTCGGGACACTACCCCAATCTATGAAGGACGTTTGGATCCTACTACGACCGGTGTGACTCAATTCACCAAAGACTCTGGCTTCTCTTGGCTGGATTCGGGCAGTTTTTTGGGAGAGGAAATGCTTGCAGCGATGAAGATGGTGGAAAACCCGGATTGGTTGGAAAATGTATTGATGCCTGGGTGTGTTCTCTCGACTGCGGCCCCTCTTTCTACCTGGAAATATTAATTCACTTTTCTCGTAGATTTTCGTGGGACTGACTATCCATCGCCCAAGGTGGGGCGAGCCCCCCATCAGCCATTTCATAAACATGTTTGAAACTGCTCAACTCAGCCTTGATGAGTCTTTCGGACTTCCCCTCAATTACTGTGCGTTGCAATATTTCTTAGCTTGTATTAATACTCTACACATCGCATGGAGGACAAGAGTCCCCAGTTTAAATTTTTCCTAGACCTGCTTGTGCCCAGTAACCTTGATATTGATTATTCAAATCAGAGAAAGCCATAGCGCCGGCAGATGTGTACGTACAAGTGCGCGTATGGTGCGCGCAGATGCGTGGCTCGGTGTGTATCAGCACTCGGGCAGCGTCTAGACACGCATCGGTTTGCTTTATGGTGCTCTGCTGTGGGGGACAGTGTGTGCACGTTTGTAAGCCCTATTTTGCACTGGTCAGGCTCTACATGGTTGGGCTTCATATGAGCCGCTGTACTTGGTATTTCATACTTGCAAAATATGCAACCATCCACTAGCGAGAACATATTGTACGTTTTCGTAACAAGGATGTCATTTTTCTAGTACTCAAAAAATACAGTCCAAATGAAGATACTTATCCCAAACATCATTTATATCTATACCGCCTCGTGTCTCTTCTGGAGGGTTTCTTGGAAGAACAGCGAAAGGATTGCCAATCGAGGGTACTATACCTCAGACGTTGTGAACCTGTGTCAAGTTCACTCCCGTTCATCGAGTGTATTGTCGATATCCAATGCTGCATTAGCTCTAGAGCCTCCCTAGATCCACCAAGCTGAGAAGTGGGTCCCGGAAATGAGCACCTAAATCGGAATCCCCGCGACGAGAACGTACAAGCATTACGGGAGGCCATTCGCACCACGGACCTACGAGCAGTCTCGGTCACCGCAGCGATCGAGTCCCAATTGACATCCGTCCCCCGCACGCAGTGTAACTCAACCGGAGGGATGAAATGAGCATCGTGGAGGATGCAAGGAGTTTAACGACTTATCCGACATGGTGTGCCAGTGGACGATTGATACATATTTATATAGCTGCGAAAGGATTTTTGAAGTCAATGGACCTCATATTTAGTGATCGAAAATAAGCTACATACGTATGTGAGCTTCATGCTGAGTTGTTTATCAGAAAAGAGAATTTATCTAAAAACGGTTGAACATTCGATGACCTTGATATTTACAGAGTGTTCGAGAGGCTTCAACACAGATCCACCTGTCGTAAGACCTTGCTTCCCGGGAGTTAGTAGCACCGAGCGACCAAAAATTTAGAGGTTCGAGGAACATAATAAAGAAACGCCGTAACACCAAATGCATCATAGTAGGCGGTGCCAGTGAGTCCGGTTGAACGCTAGGTGGGAGACACGTTTCCTATTCCACGCAAAGGTCCGTGACATAATGCATTGATCTCAAATAGAACCCAAGCAAGTGCACTCTCGCGGTGTCAGAGCCCCTATGACTTCGCCAGTCAATCATGATGTTACGGGATGTGTAAGGGCGCCGATTCCGTGTCTGTCAAAGCGGAGGTCCATCAAACTACATAAGATGGGATTTTCCGTCCTCTCAATTGAAAGCGCAGTATGGATTTCTGTGGAGAATTTTCATCAGAAGTCAACGCACAGCGTGTTGGACAAAATTGGAAGATCATTTTTCTCGTAGAGCACCTACGCCTCGTTTAACCGAAACGACATAGCATTTTCGTTATTGATTTTCTGCGGTCGAGGAAGCTCAAATGTCGGAGAAAGAAGAAAACGGTGGAAATGATGAGTTCCAAACTTTCAAGGCACTTCAGCGACGGAAGGTTCGAACTAAGTTGATCGGGTCAGGTAAAAATAATTAAAAACGTTAACCCCATTCATGAATACCTTCGAACGTATTTTTACCTTCATCTGATCTCTTTGAATGGCAAGGAGAAGACAACACGTCAGCATGATATAGACAGACAATATTTCACCCGATTTTCAACACACAAAATAGTTCAATACCAGCGGGTTGTTGTTTGTATTCATGGCACCTGGGCGCTGAGCTGCTACCGACTCCTCGAGGTCCCTGTCCATTACGCATATATTACTTGAAATGAGAGAATTTTTTTACAAGATTTTGAATGAACTTCTTCGAGTTAATTTTTGGGTATGGCGTGCGCCGCCATCCTTTGACTTTGTGGCGCCTGATATATAACTACTTAACAAGGAGTTATCATGTAGCTTGGTTTTCTGTCTGAGGTGAAAATTCGCCTTCCTATTCAGCCGTGATGACAGGAAGCACAATGTGTCAGAGTGGGGGATGCTGTGTACGCAGCCTGCCACCAGTGTGTGTAAGCGCGCGCCGATGCGCCGTTACCCGTGGCAGTAAGTGACTTCCGATTCAATGAATTTCGGGGACCCTGACTTATCCACAAGCCTCCCAGGCACCGAAATTTAGATGGTTCGTAAGCAGTGAGCAGTGGTGTACACAGCTCCAGTAGTAATACATCCCACGTGCTGTTGCAAACATTTTCTATGAGAGAATGCATTCCCGTTCATGGTAGACCAAGTTTCTACGGAAAGATTAGGCAAGATTAGGCACCTGGCGATCAAGACCATGTGGCTGATGCATCCCTGCCAAGGGTTTACATTTCTCAAGGGAGCCTTGAAATATTGAAAGCCCTGGATCAAGTACAACAGATCAACGCGGAGCAGGAAATTCCTTTGGCGAAAATATGCATGCCAGGGGTGAGGTAGACATTGTGAAAACCAGCGCGGAAAGCTAAGAGTGAAATAAGAGAGAAAGTTTGAGGGAGTATAAGGAGAAATTTCAGGACGATATCGAAGTGCCCATGAAATCAAAGACCCCTGAGAGAAGTCATTGGATGTGCCCCGAAGCTCTCAATAGGGAAAAATCCAAGCAAAATATACCAGAGAAGCATAGTCTTAGCCAGGGCTTCATGATGCGGCAGTTCGGCGTAGCAGTTTCACTGCGAGCGGAATGGACCTGACTTCTGATCTCCGCTGCCTCACCGCCACTGCATCCTACCGAGACCTGCCTCCGCGTGGAAACCAATTCCGTATACACATCTTTCGTTCCCAAGTTGAAAACAATTTTGGTGACTTGAATCGAGTCTTACTACGACATGTTCTATGAAGCTGACATCTAATCAAGGTCCCAGATGCCGGCTGAAACGCGTTACTACGTAAATGGTTGTAAATGGTCATTCTCGTCTCGCCCACCCCTATGCAGGGAAGGGTTCTTAAGCCCTTAAACAAAGAAGATATCGGATAGATCCACAAGAACTAAAAACAGCTGGCATTGCCTGCACGTCCCATCCTGCCATCGCCAACCACTCGGTCCAAAGAAAACACCGACATTTACTGATCCTGGGTGAGAGCGAAAGTATTAGAGGGAGTCTGGATGCCTATTATACTCACATCTATCGTCTGTTTTCTAGACATCCCAGAGCATCCATGCTACCGTCACAAGGAAGATTTAGTGCCGGTGAGTCCAATCCAACCTTGGACGACCATGCTTGGTCGCGTCCTACTCGTGAGTGATGTCTAATTCGAAGTTTATTCAAATCCTGACTATACCAGCGCAAGACATTTCTGGGTCTTCTCAAACTCATCCCAACTCTTGGTACTCAACTGCAAGTGGATCTACCTCGTCTTCGTCTTCATCTGTCATGATTGGTCCTCCACCAACTTTCTACGACATTGATGCTGTCTCACAGGTTCATGGTGATCATTCCCAGTATCAGCAGTGGATAGACGCTCTCTCACAGGCATCCACGTACCAACAATCTTCCTACCAGCAGACGGACGCACAGCACCAGCGACCGTACCGTCAGGATTCTCATGTGCACTATAACTATACCCAACATCAATATGCACAACCAGATCACTACATGAATTCTGTAGCTGGTTCTGCACCTCAGGCGCAACTCGAGGACGCGGCACTTTACAACCTTTCCTTTCCACCTGGACTTGAAACCATCACACCTGACCCCAACCCCCCTCACGCCTCGTACGGTCCGACTCCTGATCCGTTTCATCAACGCCTCCCGCACCAGATCGACCAGGTGACGCGATTAAATGGCGGCGAACGCTCTCACTCTCACTCGCAGCCTATTTCAGAGCCCCAGT
Organism: Sphagnurus paluster; assembly: GCA_018282025.1. Classification (NCBI taxonomy): domain Eukaryota; kingdom Fungi; phylum Basidiomycota; class Agaricomycetes; order Agaricales; family Lyophyllaceae; genus Sphagnurus; species Sphagnurus paluster. The sequence continues at coordinate 23,670 of JABCKI010005827.1, forward strand.
ACCGTCAGAGTCAATTACAACAACATCCCTATAACCCACGAACGTCAGAGTTGATGAACATGGTTCAGTCATCGCAGTCGCCATCCCCCCCATTGAATACCTGGACGCAAGAATCTCGTGCCCCCGAAAAATCAAACCCTACCAATGATGCTAATAGCAATCAGTCAGATATACCCCCAGTTTCGAATCTCAGCAAAAAAACAACCGCCTCTGCGCAGACGCTAAACCCAGCCGGCAAGCCTCGTCAAGAAGCTCAATCACAGCGTCGCGCTCGCCTATCTGAGGCAAAAGGAACTGGCGCCAGTAGGAAGGCAGGCGCCAAACGGAAGCGCCCCAACCCCGAGTCGTCAGTCGCCGATAGCCTCGATGGCAACACAAGTGAAGACGATAGCGACGATGAAGATGACGTTGGAGGTGGGATCAACGTCGGTTTGGATGGTTTATTGGGCGTAGAGAATAAATCTCAAGAGCAAGTATCGTGAGTGTTCTTCTCATTCTCATCCGCCTATTGTCCGAGTGAGAATACGTTACTTACGATCGCTTTCTCTTTTTATATCCTTATATTTGAATACTTCCCTCGCGTCCGCATGTCTTCTCGGGCTACATATTCCTCCGTGGCGTGTATCCTGGACGTTTTTTAACATGAACATAAAACCCGTTGATTTCAATGGTGTTTTCTTCATCCCCGGTGCCGACCCGTTCATTGCCGATCCACTGGCACGTGCATAATGGTAATTCAAAATATTTATTTATTTTATTTTCGATGCTTTTGCCTGGTAATTCACATTCACTGTATCACTATATCCACCTTCCTTATCTCACGCAACTCCTCCATCTACCGTTAAAATTATCCGACCACCTCCGCCGGCATATGCCGCCTCGATGCATTGTTTCCGGCGTTTGCTTTGCTCCGACTACCCTAATCCGACGCGGGGTGCTCAATCCGTCTTGATACCGCCTCTTCAACACCACCGCCTCTCACAATATCTTTGCCTGTCAACGGTTCTACTCGATGTCGTACACGGCCCTCGGATCTCACATTCCATTCTTTCAATTTCAACGATTTGATAGGTCTAGGAAAGGCAAACTTTCCGCCTGCAAGGCCTGCCAAAAGCTCAAGGTACGTTATTTTCTTCGGTTTGAAGTACCATTCTCGCCTGCTTCACGGGGTGAATATCATCTTGTGGAACTATTTTTCAAATTTTCTGCTGCTCATTTTGTCGACCGTTACTGACGTCACACTTTTCTCTTTCCCCTTTTTGCCTGAAATTCTCGACCTTGGCTGTCCACCGGCGCTCTTTCACTCCGCACGTCCTCGTTTGATCCTTCCCCCTGATGTTGTTCTATCGGTCAATATTTCCTGCACTGCCACGGCATACGACAAATCTGTGGCCGCGACCCTGGCCATCGTGTGCTGCATTATGTGACTTGACGAAACTCCTGCCCCGCAATGACAGATGAAATGCGAAAAGTTGCCTGGAAAAGACGCATGCAAGCGATGTATTAGGAGCAAACAGGCATGCATTCAGGGGCCCAGAAAGCAGAGAAACCCTTCCAAGTGAGTTTGTCATTTTATTTTCCCTCTGTTTGCAATACCCAATCCTTGTAAAATACATCGGATCAACGAATCCGTCTGTTGTCCGAAATGCCCTGGGTCTATGGCTCTTAAGGAGCGTTCCCAGAAGGAAGAATATCTTGTCTTCTTTCGCCATCCCTCTTTACGCAATGCTCGCGTCCCCCACCCCCTCTGTTGAATCTCTACCCTCCATCTGTTCTTCGTCCTCTTGGACATGCTTATCTTCGCCCTCGTCGTCGATTTCTGACTTGCCATCCACTTTACCCTCCGTTAGCAAAAAGGATTACCTGATTGCGCAGCTTAAGCAGAAGGACATGATGATCGAGTCACTTCTCAAGCAGGTGAGCGACAGCTTTGATGTTCAAGCTCTCGTTCTGATTTATCAAAGCTCCACAATCCGTACATAGCGACTCCCTTGTCTCTTGAGGCGTACAAGATGGCCACCTCTCCTTCTCACAAGGATCATGAAGATGTCATCAAGCATCGCGAACAGTTAAAGGCCAGTATCCGCAAAGCTGGAGGCACAGCTGGGCCTCAGGCGTTCAAGGTCCCGCGTGGGCCAGCTGCTGAAGAAGACGACTCCGATCACGAGGAATCTAGCCATGCGCGAGGCTTCGGATTTGTGGCACCTGGGCAGGACGAAGATGAAGACAGTGCAGATGCCACCCCTGATGACAAGCTTCTATCGTCACTCCCCGATTGTGATGCGCCCCTAGGACTAATCGCAAATCTCAGCGTGAGCAATTCGAATTCGAGGAAGAAGAGCGCAAAGGCATTTGTTGACGATGAGAGGAGGTTGGAGGATAATGACGTTGTATGTTCCTTCCCCTCCAATCCTTTATATTTAGGGGAATGATAAACGCGCCTTGGCTTTAACTAGGGAGTTGCCAATGAAACTTACTTCCTACCTGGTTCGCGTCTTCCCCCTTTCGTATGGATTCATACTCATCGTCTATCCTCACCGCAGGGCCTGCATCGAACTTGAGCATCCGCGCGACATTGATTGAACAGCACAGCCCTCCTGAAATATTGATTCACGGGCTGGTCACGCCCGAAGATGTCGACGAGCTTTTCAAAATGTATGCAACACTAAATCTTGTACTCACACTTGGAACTGACGATAAATAGATTCTTCGAGAAAGTGGATGTAAGTATCATTCACAACAAGCTCTAGCATATAATTGACGGGGAGGGCAGCCTTTCATCTCGCTTTTGGATCCCGTCCTTCACACGCCCGCGACCACATTCGCAAGATGCCCATTCCTATTTACCGTTAGTGAGTAGATACCATAATTTCTCTTTTCCTCTTCATTGATCATACTCGGCAGTCTGCGCTATCTCGTCCAGGTTCTGTAAGAAGAAAGAGATTTACCCCGTCGCAATGCACTTTGCAAAGCACTCCGCTGCGAATGCACTGATCGACGGTTGGAAATCTGTAGAGCTTTGTCAGGCATATATTCTGATGAGTATATACGCCGTGCCTGCCCGCCGGTGGGAAGAGGACCGGAGCTGGCTTTACACAGGCCTGGCGATAAGGTATCTCCGTGTATTGCTAACATTCCTGAGCCCAAGCTCACTATCTTCTAGGATCGCTACAGATCTTAATCTCCATCAGGTATCCCCCGTAAAGCCACAGAACGAGAAGCAAGAACGAGAGATTTTGAACCGAACAAGGGTGTGGATGATTTGCTTCAATCTGGACCGATCCACTGCGACACAGTTCGGTAAGCCATCAACGATTAAGGAAGACTAGTGAGTATTTCAACATTATTTAATCTGTTTCGAAGCTAAAATTCCTGTCTTAATAGTATCACGATTAATTGCGAGGATTGGTATAAGAAATCCAAATATAACCTTGCAGTAAGTATCCTTTTCTTTCTAGTCTTGCGGACCCTCTAACATCATCACAGTACGACATCCACTTGTGTGCCTACTCTACCCTTTTACGGATTGTCTCGAAATCGCACGACGAGATCTTCAGCGATCCCTCATCGCCGACTGGCGTGAATAAGGTACGAGACTGGCACAATTTTGTTGCTACCTATCTGATGCCTTGTCTATTATAGATGGTCGACTTCCATAGCGTGACAATGAAGTATGATGAACAGTTGACGATTTATCACGATGAGTGGACGAAGCGTTTTGCTGAAAGCTCAGATCCAAATGGTGAGTTTCACCACGTGGCTATTGTATTGATCCTGACCCTTTTTATAGACCCTGGCTGTGCTTTCAGATGCAGCCTCTTGCCATTGTACGCAGCTTTACCTACTTACTTATGTGCCCGCAAGGGACTAACACCAATTTCAGCTTGGTTGCTTACTCTCGCCTTGTAATGTTCTCTTTTGGGTTCCAGAAAGCTTATCAACGTGGAATGCAACCTGCTGATCATGTGTACTTCACGAAGGTGCGTATTGGGACTTTACGAGTGGTTTAACCGATATAAAATGTGCCCACCAGTGCCTGGACTCTGCCAAAGCTGTCATCCAGAACATGATTGACAGCTTGGCCCCTACAGGCTACATGCGCTACGCCCCCGATGGTACCTTTGCATCGATTGTACCTCACAGAAAAGTGACTAAATGTCGGAATTATAGGTCATTTCATATTTGCCGCCTTTGCGTCGGCGTTTCTACTCAAAGTGTGTCACCATTTCTTCTTTGAATGGGGTGAGGATTTACGAAACTCCGCCCAGCTTCTTCGACCAGAATTTGCCAGCCTTCTCTCGAAGGACCAAGAAAATATCATCTTCGAGTTGATAAGTCGGCTCATCAACACCATCAGCTCTGACAAAATCGCCATTGATGAGCGCCACACTCCAAATCTTTATGCGCGATTCCTCGTCAAGCTATTATCTCGGCATCGCGGGGATGGCGCCACGGTTGGAAGGCTCCACCTACATCCTCCACCAAGCCACGAGCTATCTTCTGAAGATGTTAACCAACACACAACGGCGCCTTATACTACTTCTGTCTTCTCAGTTGTCGCACCCAAAGCCGAATATCCTCAAAATCATGGGCAAGGCTATGGCTCTCAGCCGTTCCACCAGGCATCCGGAAATATGGGCACCACGCCAATCTTCGAAGCACATCTGAATTCCGCTACGAACGGTGGGATGCAATTTACCAACGATTTTGACTACTCTTGGCTGGGTTCAGGTAATTTTTTGGAAGAGGAAATGCTTGCAGCAATGAAGGTGGTAGAGAACCCAGATTGGCGGAACAATCTATTGATGCCTGGGTATGTTCTCTCGCTCGCGGCCCCTCTTTCTACCTTGAAATTACTAACCCCCTTGTCTCAGATTTACCGTGTGGGACTCTCCATCTCCCAATAGTACGGTGAACCCCCCATCGGCCACATATCATCATGGCCTCCTACTAGGCGTTGTCTAACACGCCAAACATTTTTCATACGGCCTTCATCAGCTTTTCGGACTAGTCTTCTTATTCTTTTTATACGTTATCTGTTGTCGTTTTAGTTCGGATTCGTTGTATTGATGTAGAACGTAGAACACATTTGCTTTCATGACCTACAGTACCCGTGGTGGGTCATCTGAGCTAGTAAGTCAATGATTTGTTGTTCATCGTCTGAGCTTCAATGTAAGTTCAAAAAGTTACATTCCGTGCGCGGAGCCTACACTGGAAGACCTTCACGCGCCTTGCGTGGGGGATAATCATAAAAGAATGTTTGTTTAACATTATTCTTGACCAGTTCTGTGATCAACGTCACGATATCCTCGCGCAATACCACTCCTCCCCTGCTCTAGGACGCTAGGCTCATCCTCACCGAGGCGCATCTCGAGCCCTTGATAGGTTCTTGTCTGTAGAAAGAGACCTGTTGCCAAAAAAAAAATCATTCTTCCGCAACAAAAGTAGAAGCGTCCCAAAACGCCGACGTACCAGCTGCACTGCTCGCCAGCTTGGCCACTGCATCATCATGGTTGCGTAGCACAACAGCAGAATCCGTCCCATTTGTATTTTGCTCCTGGAGTGCCTCGCCTAATATGGCAGCCGTCAGGAACAGGGCACCTCCTGTGAAGTGCGAATGGACTGACCACCATAGCGCCGCATATGGCGGTATGTTCCTGTGACCAGAGAAAACACGGGGCGGTCTGGGTCGTCTGATTCATTTTTATCTCCGCTCTGGGTCAACTCGGGCTTCTGCTGCTGGTTGATAAGTAGGTGTTCAAAGTCAAGTACGTAACGCCCCGTCCAGCTTGGCACTGCCTGTAGTGCAACTTCGAGTTCAAATGGTGTGACTATAGGGCGAAGGAATTCCTGTACAAATGAAAAAGGATACGGAAGGAGCAAAATGCCATGCTTACTTTGGCCTCAATGATACTGTTTTCGGGGCAAGCTACAAGAACGAAGCACTCGATTTCAAGGAAGTTGGCGAGTTTCGAGGGGTTGAGCTTGCCCACACTGATGGTGTAGCTTTTTTTGCGGTTTCGTGATAAGAGCGCCCGCAGGTGCTTGATAAGGGGCAGGTATGATGCTAGGTCGATTCAATAGGAGGGTCAAAATATGAGAAGAGGGAATGTGCGTACCTACGCCGAGTGTGCCTACGAGGATCCCGAAAACATCTGCGTCGCGAGCGCGCTGCACAGCAGCATACCGTCGCATGAGTAGACGATTCGTTTTTGCCGATGCCAAAGATGTTTTGAAGGTTGTGGGGTCATATAAAAACACCTATGACGAGCTTGAATATATCTAGACGTCGATACAGAAGCTATAAAAACAGACTTCTGAAAGGCCATGCGTCATGAGCAGGTTTGTGAGCGTGAGGCTTTCTCCGCCGATGTATAGAAGAACAGATTTCGATGCTTCTGAAGAGTCAACTCCTTGTCGTGCTTCGCTCTGACTGGAGGGTATGTCTAGGGCATCTGAGCCAGGGAAAGGGGCACCAGGTAGGGTAATCTTGGATAAGCGTTCGTACAGGATCTTTATTCCAATAGTATTTAAGGCATTCTGCAAGTGGTGAAAGAGACCTTCTGTTGATAGAGTTCAATGTGTGTACGCTTGATTATAAATAGACAGACCCATAGCATGCGTGTATCCTACATCATGTTTGAGCAAAATGGCGTCTAGCCTTGTCGGGCTGTCTTCGTCCTTTTGAATTTCTATGTGCCTAGAGAAGAAATCTACGACGCTGTTGACACATGCAGATACATGGAACGGCTTTTGACCAAAAACGTAAATGACGGGGAGGCGCGAGGTCCTTCATCACAAGAAATTGATATCAGCTCTACAGATATACCCAGAAGGTACGTACTGAGTCATACAGGCATGTCCATAGTGCACGAGGGCATCTGCATCCGCATGCTGCGCGGCGACCTCATCGACACAACAACTTGATACGGAAGTCCAAAGAAATTCAAGTCAACGGCATATCATGAACTGGGATCGCTGGAGCCTGCCTGCCGTAAGACGTATCAGCGAGAACATAGAGCTCTCTGCCTTCCCCGATCTTTGCTTTGAGACGCCGATATAAGGGAACTGAATCATGCAAAAGTTCATCAGGGAACTGTAGAGCTACCTGGAAGGAATCAATTTTAAGCAAAATTTGAAGGAAGAGTGATCCAGCGAACGCACTCGTTTATAATCACCCTTTGTGATTTCCTCTGCCGTCCTTGCCATTTCATAAAACTCGTCAAACTGGTGGGGAAGCAGATCCTGGGCGCTCGTATCGATTTGTACTTCTAGAGAACGATTTATAGCTTCCTCTCCAGATGCTGCGAAAGCCGTGTTTTCCGTCGTCATTAAGTTAGATTTTGAAGTCGAGATGAAGATTGCAAAGAGATGAGACTAATTTGAGATAAGATGAGCACATCAAATCCTGAGATAAGATTAGGAGGTGACGCCACCACCTAAACCAGAGTCTGTAATACGAAGACCAGGCACACACTGATAATCCAGCTCTTAAAAGCATATTATAAAATCCTTGCACCGACTTGAATACCTATTTAATTATCCGTTCGATGCTTGATCCACTCCAGAGCCTTAGTTTTGTAGTGACTGGTCACAGTGTTGTCACACACTTGGACTGCCACTATGTCGATCTCGAAAGATCGTTACTATTGGACCCAACTTCGTCTTGCACTTACATCAGGCCAATGGTCCGCCAAATACCCTTCCAAGGATCCTCATGGAACTGCACTAACTTGGTCTGAACTTTTTCGCAAATTTAACAAACACTGCAAGGGGTTTCAGGATATCGCCCAAGTCGCGTCACAAACACACGCGTTAGCTCTGCTGCTCTCGGCAAACTTTAGAGACGAGGATCAGGACGACCAGGGGGAGGAATTTTATCCACTAGAACTCGGTCAAGACTGTATATTGCCAGAGGAGCGGATTGAGGAGGCGAATGTGGGTTATGAGACTCTAAAGGAGTTGAAGTCTACAAATTTCGATGTAAGTGAGAAATTCTTAGTTAATCCAATTTATTGAACTCCACAGACCTTGGTTTTTGCATTAGCATATTATGCATACGCTCTGGGTAACCCTTCGGAGTGTCTATCGCATCTCTCAAGTATACCAGATCTATTGAGTCTACACAACCACATCCCTTCTCAATCTGACACTGCAACAAAGTCGAGTGCGCATACACATTACATGGGGCTGCACATGCCATTTTCGACTGCATCCTCGTTATCGTCAGCTGGTGGAAGCTTTGTGTCACTTGCAGAATCTTCTGCTCCGGAAATCAAGGACGGCAGGGCATGGGCACTTACCGAGACGCTAAGAAGCATCTGTCTAAAAGGTACTATCCAGTTTCATGTTGTTGGGCACTTCTTGAATATTCGTAGGCATGTCCCATGAAAAACTTTCACCAAATGACCCTCACACTGCTCTGAAGGCCTATGGCGCCTCGCTACCGCTTTTCACCATGATCGATAATCTTCTCTCCGATCCCCCTTTGCCTAAATCCCCTGCGCAGAACCTCAACGTCTTTCTACAACACCGTGAACTATGGCGCTGGGCTGAACGCCTGCTCTGGCGCGCCATCGCAGTCTCAGCACAACTACCAGGAATGGACGTATGGACATGGCTCCGGCAGTACAGCACTTGCAGCGCACACTGGCCTTCGACGTTCCGCACTAGCCATCGCTCCGCTATATATTCTCTTCACCTGCGAGCATTCATTCTGCGTTATCACCCCACTCATCTCGGAGAAAGAGGCAAGGATTGGCTTCCCCTTGCCCGTGCTGTTGCGAACGATTATCGTGGTGTCCTGAGCACATGCACTAGCTTCCCCCGGGCGGGAGAACGTAACGTACGAGTGGAGGATTTCGTAGACCTGTGTGCAGGAGTATGGGAGGCGGCCGGGGCGAATGAGGAGGGTGCTGGATGGGTCCTCGACGTATGTTCCCCTGTACTCACAAGCCTACTTATATTAACATACGGATCTCCAGATCCTGTGGTGGGCCACGCGCTTGACATTCAACTCACACCGCGTTCTGCGGCATATGACACGACTACTACATGCCTCGGGTGATACCCCACTTGCACGCCGGACGTTGATGCTCTATGTGCAAGTTGTTGGAAAGGCTTACGAAGCTAGCCGCGCCGATGCACAATCCAGCAATTCTGGCAGGCTTGACTTGAGTGGGGAGGAGGATGTAGAGGATGAAGACTCGGACTGGGATTCGGACCGGTCATGGGTGCAGACTCTTGTTATCGGGGCACGCATGCTGTGTCGATTTGCGGCATCGCAGTCTGGACTGGAAGGATTGAAGGAGGCGAAAGAGGCCGGCACGTGTATCGAGAAAGCGCGCACAAGGCTTCATGCGAAGGATGGGATACTTCTGAGTGCGAGCCTGGATCTGGCCGAGGGTGTGTGGAATGTCGTAATGGCACTCAAAGGTGTGCAATCTACGGAGCGCTACGATGGGTTGATATTGATATGACTTAAAAGAACAGGATCCACACTCTCGACCCACAAGGCTCGCTGCTGCACACAACCTATTCCAGCGTGCATGTTCCCCACCAACATCCGAGTATGAGTCATCTACGTTTGAACCTGACCCGGCGGCTCTCTATCACCTCGCTCTGTCTTTTGCGCGCCCGGGGCCGACACATGACCTCGAGCAGGCCATCCTGCATGCCGGCCGTGCTGTCGAGGGTGATGTCCGGGAAATACGGTTCTGGCACCTCTTGGGGCTCCTACTCGCGACGGCCGAGAAATGGAACGAAGCACGGGAAATTCTTGAACGCGGAGCAGAGATCGAGGATGAGGACTCTCTCGGCCGAGATAACGAAGGAGAGGACGGTAGTGAGACCGGGGAGGGACAGACCGTCATTGATTCCCACACGCAAACTCTCCAGGTTCCTGGTCAGGTTGAGGCGGATTTGCGCGGGAATGACTTGGGTGGTAGTGTTGGGCCGACCAATGGATCCTCCTATATCCAATCCACAGAAGATAGTGTTTTGAGTGAGGATGTAGAATCACCGAAAGCTATACGCCTCCTTAGTAGCGCTCGGATCCCTTCTCCAGCTACCCTCCTCGCGCCAGCGCGGGACCACCCACCTTCTTCGAAATATGAACGTTTCGAGCAGGCATTACAGCTACGTATGACACAAGGCGTCCTGACCGAGGTTATAGAAGGTGCTGAGGGTGCTGAGGAGAAGTGGTTGGAAGTATTTTCTTGGGTAGCTGAGCGGCGGGCAGCAGATGCGAGTGAACGTGAGTTTGCGCATTTATTTAGAGAGTATAGGCGCTGGCTAATACCATATCATGCGCAGCGACACTAAGAGCTTCTTCAATCGATGGAACCCGTGCTTCAGAGAAAGCCCCTTCCTTTGTTATCTCGCCTCCTGGTGACACTATGTCCCATCCAGAGATGCCAGCGCCTGTTCCAGTACGTTATTCCATCGAGGTCACTGAGCAGGAGACACTTCAGCCTGTTGCGATCCCAATCACTATATCACCCGCAACACCAGAAACCGAGCACGCACCTCGCGCACGAGGTAAGAGCCACGGAGCGACAGGGAAGAGATCATCATCGATAGATCGTGACACCTCCAAGTCAAAAAAGGTGCAGCAAATGCTGAAGAACCGTGTGCACAAGGAGCAAGTGCGGATCACGACTATATCCAAGACAATCGCAAATGGGGTCGTTCGGACAGGGAGCCTCAAGCGGCCAAACTCCACGCCAGGTAAAAGCCCTCGTATACAAGCTGCCTCTTGTTCTCAACCCTACAATTATGTACAGACTTTCATGCTATCTTGCGCCAAACGTCCTACCAAGCCTCCTCGATCCACTCGCGACGGCGTGTTAGCTCTATATTACACCATGCGCAAGACCGCACGCCAACAGAGTCGCCTCCTCCGCCACCCACCCCCATTCCACCTCCACCTCCAGCGCAGGACAGAAAGGCTAACGCCCGGATTGCGCACACGAATAGACTTCTCGCGGACTTATGGTTGATGTCGGCAGCAACGTTCAGACGTCTGGGGAAGATCGAACAAGCCAAGGGTGCAATACAAGAGGCCGAAGTGCGAGATGAGGCGAATCCGGGGGTGTGGGTGCAGGTAAGCATGTTGTCTTTTCTGCTCTGTGATCAACCATTGAATAGTGTGCCTGCTGCTAGCTTGGGCTCTACTACGTTTCGATTGACAGGCAGGAGCACGCGATGGACGCGTTCCAAAAAGCGTTGTTCATCAGTCCAGACGATGTCTCCGCTTCGGTCCACCTTGCGAGACTATACCTCTCGAGACATGAAACTAAAAGGGAGAAGGCTTCAGCAACTGTCTCTTCAGCTGGTGTGGATTTGGCTGCTGGTATGCTCAGCCATTTGACACATGGTAATGGATGGGACGTACCAGAGGCTTGGTATTATTTGGCCAAAGCCTACGCATTGCAGGGTCGAAGAAAGAGGGAGCGCGAATGTTTAGAATTTGCGCTGACGTTGTCGGGCACTAGAGGGATTAGGGAGCTAGGGGCAGCAGTTGGATATTGTATTTGACCCACGCTATGTACTAATCGTTCATATGCCATAAACAGCTCAGAGTTCTAGGCTTTCGTTCTGCTGGACGCGCATTGACCATCGAGAAGTGTCTCACCCACTTCCGCCAGTCACCCAAGTTTTGTAGACAGGTCTGGCAGCAGCGCTTGTCTCTCGTTGGGATTATAGATCAGCCATTAATAGTCGCATTCACAGACGGGCAATAGACATGGCTGTCCCTCGTACATGGTAATCAGCGAACAAACACTATCTTACACGACTCCTTCCATGTCCTCCTTCCTACTACTCTTTCCCCTCACCCTTCATCGCCCTTCATAATAACTGTTGTTACACGAATCCCTATTTTCCTAAGCACCTAGAAGTCGAAGAACCTGGAACGATGGCGACTGTGGCGCCTGTGATGCCGGCTTGACCTGCCGGACGAAACAATGACGGTGGGGGCTGTGGCGCCGTAGTATGGCATGTGTGCGGGTGCACTGTAGCCGTAGCTACCATGATACGCGGGTGATGGGAGGATAATAGGTGCTGGCCTGTGATGATACGGCGACTGCATCACTATAGGTTGGGAGTAATGATGTCCGTTGTAGTATGAGCCGCCGTAGGCCGAGCCGGCATAGCTGGTGGGGTAGGCACTAGCAGGAACAATAACGCTACCAGCAGTGCTGGGGTAGTATGTTTGAGTGAACATGGCTTTGGTTGGTATGTTTCACTTGGAGAGATGTGGGAAGCAGAATCTGGTAATCGCCGTGCTAAAAGGCTGTATGTGGTTATGGATAGATGATTGGCACCGGCGTCAAGTCGTAAAAGGTCGTAGATTCGTGAGGAGTCCGTGTAAGACGATTTGCTACCACTGGATGTGTGAGGGAATAGACCAGCTATTGATTTGACGAACTCGAAAGATATGGGTTTATATACATACCAGAGAGCCTCCGGTATAAATCTGATGGTCAGTAGAGATCATGATTCATCAGGCTGTGCAACATGCTCAACTATGCCAACCAGGATCTGGGTTATTTAAATCGGGGTGAAACCATCAAGTACAACCAAGCAACGGGTCTTCCACGGAGTATGAGATGAAGCGCTGTCTTGGTGATTTGGCGTGGTCATTCAAAGTTCCAAGGAGAACCTTCTCTAAGGATCTCTCAAGCTTGAGTGCAAATAGCAATCAAAATCCTTTGTATTTGCAGATTTCCATAGAAAGTAGTCCTCCAGTTTTTAAAAAGGTCCGTCAAAACATTGAGAGAGAAATTTCCTAAAATTTCGCCATCGAAAGAAGCAGCTTGTTCTGGATGAACATGAGAAACATAGACTCGGAGAGAAAGATAGGTTGACAAGAATTTCCAGGGGCCTTTCCAAGACCTGAAATGAATCCCCCACCTACTTACGCGGCCCAACTTGGAAGATGCAGCGGATGTGTAGTCTGATAAAGAACCGTCGCCGGTAGGACCCTGGAATATCCTATAAGAGCTCTAGTACCAAAAAAGTCCAAAAAGGGCTAGATTCGGGCCTCGCCAAAATTTCCGATTATGGCAAAATTCGGGGAAAAGACTCGGACATGTTTTGAAAGAGTCGATTTTCGGGCCTGTTTGGTACCATACCTCTGAATCATCGGATATTTCCGAACAGCCATCAGGCACTTAGTCATCGGCCCGGCGGGAAATCATTCCCACGCTGTGTACCGTAATTTGCCTTGATTTCGGGGGCTTTGGGTTTTTTTGGTACCATACGTCTGTCGACCAGCTCTCGATTCGGGCAATT
>JABCKI010005828.1:0-36805 GCA_018282025.1 Sphagnurus paluster
TTTTGCGAGACCGTTTTTGTTGCATTGAACATTGAAACTCATTCAACAGACTTTTCTCGGGGAATCTATCAAGGAGGGAAAAAATATTTCAGATATATACATTCTAAACCAGGATCTTTCAATTTTATGGCGCCATTTGACACAGGCGAGGCTTAAGTCGCTGGATAGAGACCTTTTCGATCTAATCTATGGGCAGGATCTACTCACGTGGGTGCCAAAATCCTTGCTTAACGCCTTCTTAACGCCGAATCGACCCTCCCACCCAGAGGGTCGTCCGAAAAAGCAGACCTTATACAAACAGATCGACTATCATCTGTTTATTAGGTCAGCAACGGAGACTACGCCTAGACCCTAAAAAGAAGTAGTAGCGGACACATTCAATACTGGTGCCATTTTACTTCGACCTGTTGTTATCTGGTTGTTATCATGTTCCGTCATTCCTGGTCTCCTTTCCGACGATTAGCAAGTTTGTTTCAAAGAGCACCGAAAATACTATACTGGTCGCCCACTATCCTTTTCTTCACAACACAACTTTATGTTCCTATGCACATAAAAGGCCGTAGTATGCAGGTGCGTTCTTCCCTTCTCTTCAAATATCTCAATAAGTAATAGGTAGCCTGCTCTCAATCCTGACTCGTCATCATGGAGCGATATTGGGATTTTTGACCGTGTCTCCGTACGTTTGTCGCGTGAATACAAAAACGGAGAGATTGTCGCATTGCGGTATGTATCTATTTCTCCCAACCTGATTTCGCCATCTGATTCTTACATACGTGCAGCTCACCAGTAAATGCGAAACATATGCTTGTCAAGAGGATCGTCGGAACGGAAGGCGATGTGATACGAACTTTTCCTCCATATCCAGATCCTGAGGTACTCGTTCCCCCAGGTCATGTATGGGTGGAGGGTTAGTTTCCCTTTCCCTTACCAGGCAGCAGAGATTCAAATGCATTCCCAGGTGACGAACCCTTCTTCAGCGACGATAGTAACTTGTTTGGACCGGTACGCCGCCTTTTAATATTTTTCCAATGACGTTCAACGCTACCGCCCAGGTTCCAGCCGCACTTATCGATTCAAAGCTCTTGGTGATACTTTGGCCTCTCCCTCGCTTTGGATATCTCCCAGCTGCCAACAAGTCATCATACAGACTCAAGTCTTGACGCATATGCTAATCAATATCATATCAATCTCTAGAACACAACTAGCCGGCCCCTCTGATAGTGCCCAAGATATTTTTGAGAAACCCTGAAATATGCTTTGATCTTGGTCTGTATATACCTTAATCCCCTGATTGTTCTACTTACATGTAAAATAGTTCGAGTAATTGAATAAACTCTTTTTGCGGGGAACGTACCATGAACATTATGTACTTCTCAAATTCCTCTAGACGAGCCTTGTTTTACAATCTAATGGATAGTCGCAGTCATAGACTCATAGTGGTACTTACATATTGATCATTGGTGCCGGTGATCGGATTTTCCCCTGTCGTATTCTACAACGAGTCAGTTAAGAGTCAGTAGCCAACTGGTTTCCTTACAATCCTACCCTATTCTCTTGTCGACACTCACGTTCTGGACGGAACTATGTCTGAGACCGCATCCCATTTTGAAGCGCTTTTTGGCTCCTTTCAGGATGTGGACGAAAACGATAAGTGCATCCTAGAAGATTGGGTGTCGTAAGTTGAAATCTCATCCGTTTAAACCAAGTTTTTCGACTGTTACATTACAGGTTTCAAAAACATAACGCTACATGTAAGATTCCTTTCCCTGTCAAAGACTAAGGCTTATCCTCTCACAAAGCTCCTCGTGTCGATCTACCCTCTGAGTATCAAGAAAACACGGAAACTTGGCCGACTGTACTCGAAAAGTATCGCCTTCCTGGATTCGATAATGACCTAGTTCAGATATTGAACATGAAGAAGTCAGATCCCAAGTCTTGTATTGCCCGGATCCTACAGTGTGTATCACTCCATACCGATAGTGCAAATGTCAACGTTTCTTCATTAGAAAGGCGGATTTTGTACCAATATTAGACACTCTGCGCGTCATTCTTTCCTCTGATCGTGGAGATGATCTTGTATCTGAAGAGATAGCTGAGATCCTCGGCTTCGATGAGATTGAACTTGTCATGGATATCCTCAAGGACAGAGCCTCAGTTTCTAAACAGGTATGAGGAGTGTTTTGTGCTAATGAAGATCTGACATCTCCCAGCTCGACCGACACCAACAAGAATCTAGGCTGTCCTGTACAAACTTCCCCGGTGACTACTCACTAGATGAAGCACGTAGGCGCATGGAGAGCAATTTCCGGGACAATGCTGCGCGTCCTCTATTCTCTGGTACTGCAGTGAGTATCCATAGCTTCCTTCGTCTTTATATGTAGTATTCAGTATCTATCTTTGTCTCACAGCAACCAGAGGCCGAAGTCCTCCCGCACGTATATACCTCATCGCTGATTTCCCAGGGGAACATCCTATCACAATTTGGGAGCAAATATATGTTGCCTATTGGTACAGTGCGTAATATGTACGAGGTCGGTTTGGTGGTGAACTCTTTAATATGTCTAAATTTTTTAAATAATGAGCGTGAATAGGAATACGAAGAGGTTATTATTCCGCCCGCGAAAACCGTGCCTCCAAAGCCATCGGAGCGCCTATTACCAGTCCATGAACTGGACACATTGGCGAGGGAATGCTTTCCGGTATGCTAATCATTTACATTTTGTCGCTTTTCTTCATCTGGAAAAATGCATTATAGGGTTATCGATCTCTGAATAGGATCCAATCTATTGTATATCCGACAGCATATGGCTCCAATGAGAATCTGCTCATTTGTGGTTCGTTCTTGATTACTTATTGTTCGACTTGTCTAATACGAGAACCAGCTCCGACCGGTGCTGTATGTGCCATTCTTAGGCAATTCACGCTATCTTCATTTTTTCATCCTCTTGTAGGGGAAAACAGACGTCGCCATGTTGACGATCTTGAGAGTGATTGACCAGCATCGTTCTAGCAGCCTGAATAATGGCGATGATGTAAAAGCCCATCTTTGCTCGACGATTAATCGGCACGCGTTCAAAATCATCTACGTGTATGTCGTCTCTTAGTCGCTATGTCTCCGTCACTGACCCGTCGATCTAGTGCTCCAATGAAGGCTTTAGCCTCGGAAATCGTACGGAAGCTGGGGAAAAGGTTGAGTTGGCTAAATGTTCAAGTTCGAGAGCTGACTGGTGCGTTCAATTAATTAATGGCATGCATTGATAATTTTGTACAACTCGTTTAGGCGACATGCAGATGACCAAAGCTGAGATTGCACAAACTCAGATCATTGTTACAACTCCAGAAAAATGGGACGTTGTCACCAGGAAACCCACAGGAGAAGGAGAATTAGCCTCCGTATGTGGTCCTCTTTCTGTTGCATACGTGTATTTATTTTTATTAAAAATACTTTAGAGTTTGAAATTGTTGATCATTGACGAAGTCCATCTTCTCAACGAGGAGCGAGGCGCAGTCATTGAGACCATCGTCGCCAGGACATTGAGACAGGTTAATTTTTGCAGAAACCATTTGGTGAACTAATAACCGACATCTTTTTACAGGTTGAATCTAGTCAATCGATGATTCGAATTGTTGGCCTGAGCGCCACACTCCCTAATTATATGGACGTTGCTGAGTTCCTATCGTCAGTACTAATAAATATTTCCTTCTGCCCTACAGCCCTTATATGATTTTGAACAGCGTCTCTAAATACAAGGGCCTTTTCTACTTTGATTCTTCCTTCAGGCCTGTGCCCCTTGAGCAACATTTCCTCGGAATCAAGGGCAAAGCAGGGAGTGCACAATCCCGTAAGAATCTGGAGCGAGTGACTTTTCTCAAGGTTTCCGAACTTGTTGCTCAAGGACACCAAGTCATGGTGTTTGTGCATGCGCGGAAAGACACCGTGAAAAGTGCTTTGGCGCTCCGAGAGGCAGCGGTACTCGAGGGTAACAGTGACGATTTCAGCTGCGAGGAGCATCCACAATGGAACTTCTTCAGAAGAGCCATTGGGGAGAGCAGGAATAAGGAGATGAAACAGCTTTTCGACAACGGATTCGGTATTCATCACGCAGGCATGCTGAGGTCTGACAGGAATATGATGGAAAGGATGTTCGAAGCCAGAGCCATTAAGGTATTTCTTATATTTTGCGTGAACACTAGGATTGATTTTTGGATCGCACCTCAGGTGCTCTGCTGTACTGCTACTCTTGCTTGGGGTGTCAATTTACCAGCTCACGCCGGTATGTGGTTTGCATTAAACTCTTTTACAATGCCGTTATTTACATGGGTCTAGTTATCATAAAGGGAACTCAGGTATACGACAGCTCCAAAGGTGCTTTCGTCGACTTGTCTGTCCTCGATGTACTACAAGTCTTTGGGCGTGCTGGGCGCCCAGGGCTAGAGACTAGCGGTGAAGGCTACATTTGTACCACTGAGGATAAACTTGGACACTACCTCGACGCAGTGACATCACAGGTATTATATCCACTGTTTTTAGTAGGGCGAGACAAATTCCTCATTTTGCTTCCTTCAAGATCCCAATTGAGTCACAGCAAGTATCAATAGTACCACTCGTATTCCTATCGAAGTTAATGACATTACTCTACTAGGTTCCAAGTCGGCTTGATTGATGCTCTCAACGCAGAAATATCCCTTGGTACTGTTGCCAATACTCAGGATGCTGCTAGTTGGTTGGGCTATACCTACCTCTTCGTGAGGATGCGTAAAAACCCCCTAATATACGGTCAGCTGCAGTCCATTTGCCTATTTCTTTGGAGATAGCTTACTTGTTTACTCTAGGAATCGCACGAGATGTAACGGGCGACGATCCCCGGCTAGGTGGCAAGAGACTTGACCTGGTTACAGTCGCTGGACAAACTCTCGCCAATGCTCAAATGGTAAATTTCGATCGTGCAACGGGGGCTTTCACTATCACAGACCTAGGGAGGGTCGCGGCGAAATATTATATCCGCTATACCTCAATTGAAATCTTTAACAGGTTATTTCGTCCCAAGATGTCAGAAGCAGACGTCCTGGGTATGCTATGCATGAGTACTGAGGTCAATTTTTTTTCATGCCATATACATAACTCTAACGTCTGTATAATACAGTTCGATCAGATAAAAGTCCGTGAATCCGAAGAGAAGGAGCTGGAGCTACTTATGGAGCGTATTCCATGTGATGTCAAGGCATGTCTGAGATGACCTCACTCATGACCTCCGGTAGCTTAATTTATACAGGGAGGTACAGAAACAAGCCAGGGTAAAGTGAATATCCTATTACAAGGTGCCATCTCCCGTGAGATGGTCGAAGACTTCGCTCTGGTTTCGGACATGGCATATGCCATGCAGAACGGAGGCCGCATAGTCCGCGCTCTGCTTGAAATTGGCATCAGCAGGAAGTGGGCACACGTTACAGCGGTGTTGATGGGTATCAGCAAAGCTATCGAGAAGCGATTATGGCCGTTCGATCAGCCACTGAAGCAATTCGCTCTCAAGGGCGAAATTTTCTACGGCCTCGAAAGATGGGCTGATGAGTGGTCCGTGTCGCAACTAGCTACTCTCGATGCTTCTGCTCTAGGGAAATTAGTCCACCTAAACGAGAACCACGGACATGCTATTTTGAATGCCGCGAAACAGTTTCCGTCTGTTCAAATTAGCTATGACTTACGACCACTCGGTTCTGACATCCTCAAGATCGCTGTTCGTGTAAAGCGGGCTTTCAGTTGGAATACCAAGGTTCACGGTACTTCGGAGCCATTTTGGCTTTGGGTAGAGGATCATGAAGGTCTAATGATACTCCAGCTCGCCCATCTCATTTTCCGACAGAACACAGACGTGTTGGCCGTCGATTTCATAATCTCCATCCCCGATGATATTCCCCCACCTTCGGTCACAATACGCTACGTTTCCGACCGCTGGATGGGCGCAGAGGATGAAATCTTTATTTCACTGGATTCTCTAACTATGCCAACATTCTCATCCTCGAATACGCCGTTATTGGACCTCCCTCTTTTGCCAGCGTCGATTATAAAAATCCCTCTGGTTGAAAAATTCCTAACAGGCCGAGTAGACCACTTGAACGCCATTCAAACACAGACTTACTGGAGTCTTCTCAATACAAAATGTCACACATTGCTTGCGTCACCTGCTGGTAGTGGAAAGTCGACCATGGCTCATATTCTCGTCTGGTGAGTTTCCCTCCCCCTTCTCTGATCTTGATATTCAAAGTACATCAAGGATGTTCGTGCTACAGTCCCAACTAGGATGGGTCATGATAGTCACACCCTGTAGGAGTTTGGCCGCAGAGACTGTTTCAGAACTACGGGTCGCGTCAAAAAACACTGCCGTACATGTGGACTTTGCTGTTGGGCCTGATGCATTGAGCCAACCCAAGGGAAAAGCTGTTCGAGTGATCACTGCGGCTCATTTGCTTGATCTGATTTCAAAGAAAGGCCCTTCTACATTTCCAGCAGGTCTAGGTATGGTCGTTTGTGAGAACCTTGAACTACTAGACTCCACATTCGAGCTCGCTATCTCACTCCTCCGACATGCCACACAGTCCTATCCTACCCGATTTGTTGGTTTCTCCAACTCACTCAACGACGCGTCCGACCTCGCAGATTGGCTCGACGTCGACCCATCTGGGCTTCATAGTTTCCGTCCAAGAGACCGCGATCAGTCTCTCATATTCTCTACCCAGACATTTACCATACCAAATTCTGGCGCCCTGTTCAAGGCCATGGCAAAACCTGCGCATGCAGCGATACGGGTGGCGGATCTTGGGGAATCCGCTATTGTCTTCGTTCCATCTCGGGGACAGTGCAGGAACGTTGCACTTGACCTTCTGACGCAATGTGCGCTAGAGACAGAAACAGAACAGGGTTACCTTCCTCCTAACACCACCCGCGAGTACCTGGAAGACCATCTGGCCCGATTGCAAGATTCTTCCCTCATCGACTTTTTTTCGAAGGGTGTTGGATTTTTCCACGAGGGCATCCGTAAACCCGATCGGAATATTATGCTGGAGCTGTATGCGGAGGGTATCATCCGGGTACTCATCGTTCCACGTGAATCCTGCTGGACACTGCCCGTACGGGCAGCGGTGGTAATTGTTATGGGTACACAGTACTTCCACATTGAAGCCGAGGGCACCGATCGCCAGCTCCGGGACTACAGCATGACGGAACTCGTCAGGATGCAGAGTCGAGCCGTGCGTCATATAGGAACGGGATACTTCAATCTATTTTGCCAAGCAGAGGCGAAGGATACCTTCACCCGGTTTTTGAACGAAGGTCTTCCGTTGGAGTCCCAATTGTTTGACTCCGATGATTTAGCACGATGGTACAATATCCAGCGGCAACGCGTTGGAGCCCCGACAGAACTAGATGTCATGGATATCTTATCTTTCACCTTTCTTGCACGGCGTGTTGTGAGAAATCCAGCGTACTACGATTGTACCTCTACATCTCGCGACGAGAACCTCTCACGTGTGGTGGATAGGGTCTTGACTAGGGCAGGGGAATTAGTACCACATGTTTCAACGTCTAATCCGTTGCATCCATGATGTTCTTAGTCTACATTTTGTACATCTATTTTATAACTTGAAGTAATAAGAGACAAATCATTTTATGTACTTCTTCAACTTTTGGAACCGTTCAGCGGCCTTTCTTAATGTAGCGAGGTCTTTGCAGAATGCGAAGCGAGCGTATGCCTCACCAATATTGGCGTGATCCTCGCAGTAGAACTAGATTTCGTGTTAGTCTGGATAATTGATACGTACGCACAGAAGCAACGCACCTCGCTGACTGGAATCGAGGATACACCGACCTCCAAGGCGATGAACCAGCAAGCCCTGAAAAAAAGTCTGGTGAACCAAGCGAAGCCAGTAGGCATAATGTCTGATGTCTACCTGAAATCCCGCCCTCGACCTAGAACACTTGGTGGGAATGGATAATCCTCAGGGAACTCGACATTAGAAATGTCCAATAGAATGAAATAGCTTCCTTCCGGCATTGTGTACCTGAGACCCAGTTTGTCGAAGGTATCTGTGAGGACCGCACGCCTCTCAGCGTATTCGTCGCGTTGAGTCTCGAAGAATTTGCGCTCTCGGGCCTGCTCCAGTCCTGCAGCAGCAGCCTCTTGCAGGGGTGAATTCGTGCAGAAAACGATGCGCGTCGTTGCTGCAAGTGTGGGCTGGATGATGGACGGAGGGCCAATGAGCCATCCCACACGCCATCCAGTAGCTGCGAAAGCCTCTGCAGAACATAGCGTTAATCTAATATCCGAGTCACACTTATATGGGATTACTGACTTCCAGCCGATCCAACGGTCACTGTCCTGTCCCACATACCAGGGAGATTTGCGATACGCACGTGCTCCTTACCATCGAACACAAGGCAGTCGTACTTTTAAAAGCATCAGGATTTTTCCAAATCAGAACCAGAGATCGAGTTCACGCACCACTTCGTCAGACATCACCAGTAAGTTGAACTCTTCTGCCAATGCAGCAATGACCTCGAGTTCCGATTTCCGGAAGACCTTCCCAACAGGATTGTGTGGCGTGTTAACAATTATCATCTTTGTTCGTGGCGTAATAGCGCGTCTAGAGAGTAATGAATTTGAGTTAACTCATGATAAACCGTATTAGGGAACCTACCGGAGCTCGTCAAAGTCAATAGTCCAATCGTTGCTAGAGTCCTTTCCTTTTTGTGTGCCCCCCGGTGGATGCAGCGGAACATAAATAGGCTTTCCGCCGTTAAAAGTCACAGAGGGGAGGTATTGGTCAAAGAAGGGCTCAAACATTATGACTTCGTCCCCATGCTCAAGGAATGCTGTGAAGACGGAATATTGACCTAATTGTAGAGATAAGTGAGTTCAGGGACTTGCAAAGGAGTCATCGAAACCATACCCTCGTTGGCTCCGCTAGTAACAAGAATTTCGGATTCAACATCCAAACTCCTGTGAAAGAGTGGGTCGTAGAAGCCCTTCAGAGCCTCCCTCAGGCGGATTCTTCCTCTAGGATGGGAGTAATGGTTTGGAGCGACAGCTCGGAGAGCCTCTTCTGCAGCTGCTGTCACCCATTGGGGAGGGGGAAAGTTCATGTATCCCTGGCCCAAGTTGATGCAATCGGCTGGGAGATTGGCAACGCTAGAATCACAAGTTAATCAGTATTGCGCCTTAAGAAGAAAGAAAGCGAAACCAACTTGAAGATGGACCATACGTCTTGAGCCAACGCTCGCCCTTCCCTTAAGCGGGAAGAGAAGGGTATCAGGTTTGAGCGATCCTTCGTAGCGATGGGCTTGGTAGAGAGGGCCATGATACGCGCACGAGTAGGCGATGGGCGATGCGAAAGACGAGAGCCAAGGGCGTGCAGATGTGAGAAACGGGCGGAAAACATCCCCTGTATGGTGACAATGCCGTTTAAATGGCGTACAGCTTGTGCACGGTCCGACGGAAGCCCGAGTCCGACAGCTCCGACCAGCTCCCACTAAGCAATGAATTCAGGGTTATACTGCTAGCTGAAGATGCATACTAGCCACGGTATACAAGAACTAGTACGACCCCCAGTTTTCGTTTCCTGACAATTAATGCGGATGGTGACGTCACAAGCAAGCGCTCTGATGCAGCTGAATTCAAGTGAGCCATGCCGCCGTGCGACAAATGAAACGCGCCTTAATTCACTGGCATCCATTTCCAGACACTTACCAAACTATTCAAAGCTTCTCTACTTCGAAGATGCGCCCGATGCAGTCGCCGTGTTACTCCACCCGGTATGTAAGAGCTCGCTCAGGGCTCTACACCTAACAGAACGTCTATATGTCCCGATAGAAAACAGGTGAGATAAATTGGCCTCCCGAGCCTTGCCCGTCAGTAACCGAGTCTTCTCCGTACAAACACACATTGTGCCCACGGGATAATCCTCATGCTTCAAGGGATACTATTCTAAAAACAGCTGTTTTTGAAACGCTTATTTTCTTTACCCTCTTGACGAATAGTCCGAATTTTGAGTCAAAAAATCGCCGAGGATGAACACATGGCTTCCTTTCATGTTCGATTTGGAACTGTTCCGCCTGCTTGTACACGATGACGATGCAGGTGGTACCCATGCCGAGTCTTTCCAAAAAGGTGATAAAATATCTTACTGCAAGGATAAAACAACGGATTCTCCTCTTCAGACATCAGGATTCTCTGGGCCATTATCCTCTTGTTTTTGGAGAACTCCTCAGGGAATCCATGCTCGATACATTCCTCCCCGCCATCCAGACCCTGGAGGCTCGAACCACGCCAGCCGAGCGAGCATACCGAAGCCAAAGACAGGCTCAATATGCAAAACAGATCTGGTTTCTCGTCTCAAGCACTACAGCGTTGCTAGCGCTCATTCGTGCTCTTCGATTGTGCTCTCGAACCGCGACTCGTGGTGTTGGCTCGGCGTCTCCGGAAAAACGGGATTTAGAGGCTTCCACCTCTTCGAATAACAGAGCTGTATCAATTTCACGCATCCCACTCGCCTTCACCACCGCCTTCAGAATAATTGCTTTCCGTTGGACTATCGTCGTTGGTTCGTGTAATCTGGCCTCGGTATCCGAGTTTACCTTTATTATATTATTGGATATATGGTCGCTATATTGATCTGGCTTTTCATGGATAGTAAGTTTGTTGAAATAAATTGATTTCGCTCACTAAACGATCATTCTCCAGCTAAAAATCTCCAAAATTACATGTACCAGGATCGTGCCGCTCACCTTGCGTCAGGTCAACTTAGCGTGGTTGTTGCATTGGCGGGAAAAAACAACATCATCTCCTGTAAGTCTTCCCAAAAATGTCTCTTGATAACTTATTCATCCATCCATGCAGTTCTGACTGGAGTTAGCCATGAAAGAGTAGGCAAATGCATTTGCTTGATATTTTCTTTTCAACTAATTATTGCCCTCAGCTGAACGTCCTCCGTCGCGCCGCGGCAAGAACTTGCTTCCTTCTTCTCTGGATACATGCCATAACAAGACTAGTTGCTGGGTTTGTAGTTTTATCAAGTGTCTTTTTGCCGTCACAATCTGACGCCAATGCGCAGTCTACCACCGCACTTCGACTTCAGTCATGTCTGGATGCATTTTGCGTGCTGCAGGGCTCGGCGCATTCTCCTTGGCCACCATCCTGTCTATTCGACCAATCCGGAATCTTGCGTATGAATTTTTCCTCATCTGCCACATTGTCCTTATCGCGTAGGGCTGCCTATATGTTGCAAGCATGGCGTCATCTTGTCTGATAATATTTTCTATTTCAGCGTCTTTTTAATTTGCGGATATCTCCATGCACGCGAGCAAAAGTGAGTTCGCGACACGACTGTCACCCGAAAATTCGCGTCCTTAACTCACCTTGTTAGCCGAGGGACTTACATATGGCCCGCAATGATGATATGGGCCTTGGATCGGGTAGTTCGACTTGCGCGTGTTCTTTACAACAATCGAGTATGGAGTCGCGCAAATCCCGATCACTCCCTCGCTACCGTAGAGTTACTAACAGACGACACTGTGCGACTCACTCTGAGCAGACGTTTTACATGGACGCCAGGGCAGCATGCGTATGTCATTTTGCCCTCGATCAGCAATATCCCCGCGGAGGCCCACCCGTTTACGATCGCGGGTATTCCTGAAAAGCAGGAGGGCACTGAAGAAATGGGCGTTACCTTCTTAATTAGGGTGAGAAGCGGATTTACAGAGCGCTTGAAAAACTACGCCGTAACAAATGGGACCGGGACTGTGTCAGTGCTCTTGGACGGTCCATATGGCTACCCACCTGATTTGCGGCTCTTTTCGACTTCTATTCTTATCGCAGGTAAGAACGAGCCCTTTGGAAAATTTTCACGTTGAAAGATTATCATGCTAATCTCTGAATGTGGGCAGGTGGATCGGGCGTCTCTTATACGCTACCTCTGCTTCTCAATCTCGTGAAGTGAATGAAACATAATTCTACCCATCAATTCAAAGCTTACTGTTGTCTAGGGAAAATGCTCTAGGAAAATCATGTGTACGTCGAGTCGTTTTTGCCTGGGCGGTCCGAGACGCAGGTCACTAAATTTATACATCTCCCTTGTCAATCTAACAACACTTTCTTTTCCAGGCCATTTAACCTGGATATCCAAAACCCTCATTGAAGCTCTACAAAAATCTTCAAAGTCCACCCTAGTCACTGAACCTCGTGTTTATATCACAGGATCCAACTACCCCATTCCTGAAGTCCCTTTTCTATCCGATGAACCCCCTAGCCCTGCCTCAGAACGGGCTGAATCTGACGAAGACGAGAAAACGACAATTCCTCTCCCGGGTTACACTTCCCTAAAGTTGGTTCATGGTCGGCCTAGCATCCGGAAGCTTCTTTATGACGAAATTGCTTCGTCACCTGGTCCTGTTTCCGTTGACGGTGAGTTATCTTTTAAGGACTCCTCTCATTCACTCCCTCACCATTCGTGATATCACAGTCGCCGGGCCGTTTGACATGGCGGAGTCAGTTTGTCGAGTGCTCCGTTCAGACCTTGCGAGTCCCTCGGCAGTTCTTCGAGGTATGCCGCCAGTCACGCTACATGTTGAGACTTTTGGCATGTCCAAGTCATAACCATGCCATATTTCCGGTGAACATTGTAACGACTACCAGGATCTATCCGTATTTTCGTTGGGAATTACTATAATGAAAAACCTTGCTTTTGGAGTGTTTGTAACAAAAAACCCTGGAAGCATGTCGCTGATCTCCATGTCTACAGTGGTTCACGTGTCACCGACATCCAAACAGGTGTAGAGTTCTATACTCCGAATTGATTTGTTAGAAGCGCCAGGGAGCGTCACAAAGTACCCAAAGAGCGCCTGCTGATAAATTCTCTTCAAGTACGGTTGACGCAAGACATCACAAGACTTATAAACTTGACCATTGAGTCAATTAACGATCTATAGGAAACTCAATCAAAATCATCACAAGATGCCGTGGAGATCCAAACATCTTTTTTCTGGGCGAGTGAAATTAATTAATTCATGCCACACCACTCGTCCATATTATTATGATACTAGACCATCACATGCAAAGGGTCGATTGACAAACGGAACCATGATTTAGATAACAGTGGTAAAATTATGTCAAAGAACTGGATAGTTTGAATTTCAAGAATAAAATGAGATTTTTCTTTGTGTTTCTCAAGTGAAAATGAAGTTATAAACTTGGTGTCCCAATCACGTCTACTAATTTGCACGGCGCGCGCCGCGAATGTGACGGACGCGTCGAATACTAAGTGCCTGTTATGATCCCGATTCCCACGGACCCAAACTAAAATGCAGAGTTTTGTCTTGGTGCTCGTAGCCAATCAATCAAGTTCACCATGACTGGGGAGACAGGACAGCAACACCTTGGGACCATTGAAGAGTAAATTATCATACATCAACTACTTATATTTGTCACTCATTTTTCTTAGGTCTGGACTGTCAAACTCGGACTTGGCAGATGAAAGTACAGACTTTTCAAGGCATGCGACTGACCATGACAGCACCGGGTCGGAAGAGGACGAGGAATTCGTCTATCCCAGCGCTCCAACTGTCAACACCGAAGAAGAGGTAGACCAAGTGACTCTCCCTCCTCAACACCAGCCCCCTTCTCCTGCACAGCTGGAATCCCTATATGCTGCTGCCACATCTGGGGATTTACTTCTATTGAAACGACTCTTTCGTAATGCCTTGGAAACTGGGCAAGTAGAGCCTTTCAATCTGGCAAATCATGCATCATCGCGGACTGGGTTCACCGCTCTCCATGCAGCCGCTAGTCGTGGTTACCTGGATATCGTGATGTGGTGTATGTCCCATCTCGACTTGAAGAATAATCTCTGATGATGGTTGGCTAGTGGTGGAAGATTGTGGGGCAATGCCTGACTTGGAAGATAGAGAGGGCGAGGTTAGCTATATGTCATCCCTTGACATTTGCCTCTCTGACGGCATACACTAGACTGCCCTACACAAAGCTGCACTCAATGGCCATATTTCTGTCGTTGAATATCTTCTTCCAGGAAGAGCAGATGTTCATGCTCGAGATGCCGATGGATGGACTGCCCTCCATAACGCATGCTCCAAGGTATTTCATATTCTAATTGGGTGTAACTATTCCTAACGTATACTAGGGCTATCTTGATATCGTGAGATGGTTATGTGAAAGTGGTGGTGCCACTTCTCTTTCAAATGGTGTACGAGGGGTTGACATTCGAAGTAAAGATGGCTGGACGCCCTTGAGTAAGTACTAAGTTTCGCATCTGGGACATTTCTGATGAAAATTATGATAGTGAATGCTTCTTCGAAGGGACACTTGCCTGTAGTTTTATATTTATTATCAAAACAATCAGCAAATCCTCTGGTCCGGAATAATTGGGGTGAGACTGCCTATGACGCCGCCGCCGCCGTATTTGAGGTTTGGATTTGTGAGGTATGTTGCTAATTTGAAGTGCCGTACTTCGTCGGTAACTCTCCACAGGTCCTTCAACAAGCCGAGTCCGAGAGATGGCGCGGAACTACCATTCCATACAATCCACTTGCCGTCCATACCACTGTGCCGCTTATCCTCTACGAAAACCAGAGGCTTGACACACGCTTGAAAACGCTTGCGGTGTCCGGTGGTCGGCCCAAATTTTCAGCATCTGGCCTAGGCAAGCATGGTCGGCGTCCACCCTTTGAACTAAGGCTCCCCACGATGGATGTGGAAAATGGTGTTCGTGAGGTCGGAGCGTGGCGCAGTGACATCCAGTTACCGCTGCGTGTTACCCCTTGGGCTCTTCCTCACCCTGAACCGCATGACAGAACACACGATGGCGGAGAGAGGAGTCATTTCTGGCTGTGCGTCCAACTTTGAAATCGTCAGCTGGTTGATTATTGACTGAAAAGTCTAGTTCTGATTGGACACTGGACGTCACACATCCTGGCGTGGATGCTGTGGAGGGATGGCAATACTCCCATTCCTTCAATGACCCGGACGACCAATGGACAGCTGACACACCTGGTCAGCTAGAGCGCGTGCTCACGGGCTCGAGTGTCATAGTAACTAGTTTGGGGGATTCTCCAAGACGAATGAACTCTTCAGGAAGCTCCAATCGGTCATCCCAGACCTGGGTTCGTCGTCGGCGCTGGGTGCGGATTATGCGTCGTCGACTAGATATACCTCCCTTACCGTTCCTGGAACCGGATGGGTCTATGTATCATCTCGATGCTGATGGCTCTCTCATTCCCTTCGTTGAGGAAAACACCAACGAGATCGGAGATGGAGAGGGTCAAGAACTTGGTTCGATGCCAACAACTTTCCTATCTTCTGCACAAGACTATGTGGCCCGTTCCAGATATCTTGTTGGGACACAAGCCCAACACCAAGATGTCACTGGTACTTCATTATCTCCTGTTGAAACTCGCCGTGCTATTGCCAAACTTGAGCGGGCGACGATGGAGCTGAGGCAAGGCATTCTCGCTGATGAAGACAACGACCGCAAAACACAAGCCGAAGTGTTATTAAATGCATATAGCAGGGAGCTAGAGCGTCGGCGACTTGCAGCTGGCGCGCAGGGTCTACTTTTGTCTGAAGATGGTGTGTATTGTCGACATTTTCTTGCTCCCATGTTGAGCTTGATTCTACAGATGATCTTGATCAAGAAGATGACGATGACGACGATGACGAAGAATTCCATTACCCAGGAGCTGCTTCCCCACGACCAGCATCGAGGGCATCCAATGCTACGGATCAACTTAATAGAACTTCGGTCTCCAGGGCACCCGTCGATTTGACTCCCCAGTTGTCGCAGGCGCCAGACTTCCGCGTTCCTACCCACGAAGCACCCCAAAAAATTCTTGCCTCTAGATGGCCATCTCCTATTCCCCACCAGCTTCATCCCCAGTGGGAAAGGGATGCGACAGTGAGCAGCTGCAGGGATTGCCAGCGTCGCTTCAACTTTTTGACACGACGAGTACGTGTCTCTCAGTTTGTGTTGCATTCATTTCTGATCTGTCCATTAGCATGTAGGTTTTTTTTACATAACCTAACCCACAATATCTAATGATGTTTAGCATTGTCGTAAATGCGGTCGCATCTTTTGTGACCGTTGCTCCTCTCATCGGCTGTTGCTTGACCCTTCGGATATAGTACATGACCCTGCCTTCCCCGACACTCAGGCGTCGGCGAGCTCGCAGCGCGTCTGTCAAACATGCTTTGAAGAAGTAAATGCCGGTGTCCCTCGTAGACTTCTTGCTTCGAGGACGACATCGCTGGAACGAATAGTTGTCGATCAGGCGCGCCTGACTATACCTGGTAACCTCTCTCGTAGGCAGTCTAGTTCACAGCTGAGTGACCTCGCTGAGTACGTGTGATTTGTCATGCCGAAAGTCGCACTTTCTCAATTCTTTCGTAGATGCCCTGTATGCAACCGTAACCTCGACGAATTTGGATCTGCCAACGCCCAGGAGGCACATGTCAAAAACTGCCTAGAGGGGGGTGGCGCGACCCCACAGGCAGCCAAGTACCTTGTATATCGTCTTCCATCTGAAAGCGCGTTACTGGGCGTCGAATGTGTGTCTCAATTTGTATTCCACTTTTGTCGCTCAACCACTTCTTAGGTGTCATTTGCCTGGAAGAATTTACGGCAGGTGTGTAATTTTCGTCATGCAATGAAAGAGGTACTCAACCATACCATCAGGTTCCAATGTAGCTCGCCTAAGCTGCTTCTGTAGTTTCCATAATTGTGCGTCGACCGACTAGTTGATTCAACGGATCATATTGACGCCCACTCTAGCGTGCCTTTCTTCCTGGTTACAACGTGGAAAGAGCTGCCCGGTTCATGCTCGCTGATACCAATTGACGATGTTCATCGAATTATTAGTTCTTTTTGACTTTCATCTTGCACAGTCAATGCTGTTTGGATATTGCAATATTACATTTCATCAGATGTTATTTAATTATCAGTCGCCAGGGTTGTAGAAGGAGTTGTAGCGAATTCTACTCTCGTCGATGCGAATGATGTCGGACAAATCTTCGGTGTCTGGTTCAATAATGTCCTGGCCCTTGCGACCATCGTCCTGGTCGTCCTCAAACCACGAGGCGGGGTCGTCTTCATCGCTTTCGTCTTCATCATCGTCCTCCAAATCGGATTCCGTTGGCTTGTGGTTCCTGTGATATAGCCTCAAACGCTTGTTGTTGGAGCATCTTGGAAACACGCACATGAACGCCCATATCCGCGCTTCTCTCTCTTGCCGTGTCAAAACTTCTCCCTTGACGGGAATACCGAGGCGTCGTTTCTTCTCCGCGATACGCTCGATCCTCTCTTTCTCCCGCATATGCGCCTGTTGCTCTAGGTTCATTGCTTCTTGCAAGCTGAGTGTTCCTGCGACTGATACCCCATACGTAGGTGCCTGCGAACCGTGAGGACTATGATCTAGGAAGTTTTACCAGCGGGATACTCACGAACTTGTGCAATGCTTTGCGCTTTGCCTCAATCGTCCGGCTCACCGGGGGCTCAGGTGATAGATCTACATTCATGTCCCCCTCTCCCTTGATTTTCGCGTTCTTGAGTCCAGCGTTGATTGTTTCCATTCCCTCGAGCTCAATCAGCCGAGCCTCGACCTGCCCTTGTTGAGCCAAAACTCGATTCACATACGTCGAAGTAGATGCTCCCCTATCGAATAAATCCTTTTAAATGAGCTGTTGATAGACATGGGAATGTAACGCACGGCGACGATAGAATCTTTGCGTTTAACGTGTGAAGGTCCTGGAGCTCGCGCACAGTCATTTCTTCAACCCGCTGCTTGGGTCTGGGCGCAGGCCTGAAGCCCGATGGTATAGATTGCTTTCTGCGCGACATTGGGGAAGTGGGAGAGGGCGGCATGGTGCGGTCGGACATGTTGCTGTTTGCGTATATCATGTACGGCCTGGCTACTGCGTGTACCAAATTTATACTCTATCAGAACAGTTGCCGTATTTGGAAATGTGGCGGTTCCATCCCCTTAAGTCTCTGACAGTCTCTGTCGCCATTGACGAATAGTGTACTTATTGTGTACAATAGTTTCAAAGGCACAGGTCTCGTAAAAGAAAATTTATCAGATTCTGCGAACGATCGTCCATGAAGATAAAAGCATATCGAGTCTAGCGGCACCCTCACTTACATGAACATATTGTTCTATAAGAGCATATCAGTAACAGATGGGACCAAAATAGAGCCTACATACCATTCCAGGGGGCATGAATTCGTCGTTGTCAGGCTCGCCAGATGGCTGGCCGCGAGGGCGTCCTCTGCCCGGCCAGAAGCCACTTGGACCTCGACCAGGGAATGGCCCAGGCCCTATTGGGTCAAACCTGGCACCAGGTGGTACACCCATTGGTGGGAGATATCCGTCACCGCCCCATGGCCCCTGATTACCCATTCTACCAGTTCCAAAGATAGGATGTTCAGGACCAACAAACATGCCATCCCCGCCACTCTCACGGAAGAGGGGTGGAGGTGCAAAAGGATTGATAGGCAAAGGATCTAAATCCCGACGCCCGATTGAAAGAGGATTCTCAGGTGGGATATGAGGTGGCTGATAGGGGGCATATGGGGGCATATGAGGTCGTGGACGTGCTGGTGGGGGATTTCCAGGCTGATTTAGGTTGGATGTACCAGTATTCGTTGGATTATCCGCCACCTCCGTATAACCATCTTTTCTGAGCCCAGGAATCAATTTCTGAAGAAGTTTCAGCTTGACTTGAGAAGTCAAGTCTGCGATACGGTTGGAAGAGATGAAGCCATGAACGAGTGGTTGCGTGTTCGATTCAGAACCAAGATCATGAGGGAAGAATGAGGCGGAGACGAAATCATTTGTAGATATATCCAGTGAGGCGACTTTGTCACTCTACCATCCAAGTTAGCAAGAACCACCGATACGCATACCATACGCGTACATACTTCGAGAGCGATTGCATTTATCAGGGTCCGCCCGCCCAGTTTTGAGATTTTCAGAACAAATTCAAGACTGCTTTGTTCATGTCTGTATCTGAGGGTATAGTTACCCGACCCATGTTTGTTCCATCCGTCTGGCAGAACATTGGCCAAGGACAAGTTCGCCGGGGATGTCTCATCGATAGCTATGAGACGAAAACCAACAGTGGAAAAAATTGAATGAATTAAAGCAACTACGGCATCCTGAGGGGAAACTAGAGTCTTCGTTTGAGAAGGTAGTAGAGTAGGAAGTAGAGAAATCAGGGCCGAAGGGTCCAGTATGTCGGTAGTCATCGTCAGAGGCAAGCGAGGGATGGCTCCATAGTCGGTGTTTCATTACATATATGTATGTACTACTAATAGGATTAGTCACCTTGCGCAGAAAACTACTAATGCACTCTTCACGAGCTTGAAATCGAAAAAAACCATTGGCAGAGTATGGTGGAGAAACACTGAGGAACGCAGGGTGTTTTGGCGGTGCTACTGCATCGATCACTAGTAGTACAAGGTTACCAGGTTTAGACCTGAGTGAATATTCATTTCTTTGTCTTTTACTAATTAGCTTGCTATCTTCACGCACGTGCACGCTTGTATCCACAGTATATACCATTCCTAATTTCATCAATTTATTCCATGCTAACATCTTTGTGTTTCGTGTTAACATTAAGAGGATGTTTGGCAGGGGATATGGTCACTGGGAGCTGGATATATCACACAATAAAATATCTTCACATAAAATTCCATAAAAATACAGATCCTTGAAAACGTAGTGGCGGAGAACTTGCAAAGTTGCATGCAACGGCGCTCGGCGATTGCCGAGCCCTAAATTAAATCAAGGCAAGCTATTGGCGTGTGAAGCAATTCCAGGCAAACAAACTCTTTCTCTTCTGACTTCGGAGGACCACAGTTTGAGCATGGCACGCAGGGACCGGTCGTATTCTCCAGAGACATCCAATAAACGGGTAAGACCATCTCATCGTTCTTCACCCCGGTCTCCGTCGCCGACGAGGCGCAATACCCAAAGGCCTAGCAACAGAACAAGGCATGACGACAGAGACCGAGATAGGGACTGGGACAGGCCCAGGGATAGGGCAGCGGACCGCTATCACGACGACAAGTATCGCGACGACAGACGAAGAGACTGTTACCGCGACTCAGGGCGCGACGACAGAAGAGACGACAGAAGGGATGATCGTCGGCGCTCACGGTCGAGAGACCGACGGCCTCCGACCCCTCCTCGAGCCCAGCCCACATCTGAAGCAGTCCAAACACCACCTCCTGAGGATGAAAAACTGAAAGCAAAGCGTGCTAAATTGGAGGCATGGAAGAAAGAGCGTGAGGCTAAAAAAGCCCTTGATGAGGCTAAAGCCAAGGCCATGGCATTAGCAGGCAAGTCCGCACCGGGTGAGTCCATAAAACCAATGTTCCAAGGCGTGATCTCCCAACACTTGATCCATTACCGATAGTTGCACCAATTCCCAGCGCAAAGCCAGCCGGGCAACTCAATCGTGTTGCGCTTGGTGGACTGGGCCTGAAGGGTCTCCCTGTTAAACCAGAATTCTCCGCCCCTGCAAAGGGGGCGCTCGCAGCGTCTCTCGATGACGCTGTAGAAACAAAACGGAAACTAGAGACTCTTGGTGATATGCCTGCCGTCGATATGACCATGGCTGAAGGTGGTGCAGGCGTCGGTGATCTCGAGGTCGATGATGATGACGAGGAAGCGAACCGAATGGACCAAGCACTAAAGACGAAGGCAAAGGACGCCATGGATGTCGACGAGGATGATATTGATCCGTTGGATGCGTTTATGAGCGAGGTCAAAGAGGAAGTAAAAAAGGTTAATCTGGAGGATATGAAGAAGATCTTTGGCGCCCCTGGTGGACGGTCACGTATACGCTTAGATGAGCGCATGGAAGAAAACGGCGCTGAAGACGTTATTGAACCTACCGTTACCGATGAATTGGACGCAACCGACCTCAACCCAGAAGATATTCTTGCTTTAGCCGCCAAGAAGGCGAAAAAGAAGGAAATGGCGACTGTTGACCACTCCCGAGTGAAATATGAACCTTTCCGCAAGGAGTTCTACATCCCGCCACCAGACATTGCAATAATGACAGACGAAGAGGCCGATCTGCTCCGTCTCGAGCTGGATGGTATCAAAATTCGTGGCGTCGATTGCCCGAGGCCGGTCACTAAATGGAGCCATTATGGACTTCCCGCCAACTGGTACGCACTTTATGGTTTACTTTGTGATAGCTCTTATTGAAATATACTGAATCTAGTCTCGATGTCATTAAACGTCTCAATTACCATGCGCCTACCTCGATTCAAGCCCAGGCTATTCCTGCCATCATGTCTGGGCGCGACGTTATTGGTGTAGCCAAGACTGGCTCTGGCAAGACGATTGCGTTCTTATTGCCTCTTTTTCGCCATATTAAGGACCAGCGCCCCTTAGACCAAATGGAAGGCCCTATCGCTATTGTTATGACTCCTACCCGTGAGTTAGCTGTTCAAATCCACCGAGAATGCAAGCCGTTTTTGAAGGTTATGAATCTACGAGTAAGTACCCAATCTCTTCTCTCTTGTGTTATGAATTAATGTTTTCCTTCTTTCAGGCAGTCTGCGCGTACGGGGGCTCTCCTATCAAAGACCAGATTGCGGAATTGAAGAAGGGGGCTGAAATCATTGTTTGCACACCAGGACGGATGATCGACCTTCTAACGGCCAACTCAGGGCGCGTCACCAATCTCAAACGTGTTACCTACGTTGTTCTTGACGAGGCGGATCGCATGTTTGACATGGGCTTCGAGCCCCAGGTCATGAAGATTATCAACAATATTCGACCTGATCGTCAAACAGTCCTTTTCTCGGCTACATTCCCGAAGCAAATGGACTCTCTTGCAAGGAAAATTTTACGTAAGCCTCTGGAAATAACCGTTGGTGGTCGGTCAGTGGTTGCTGCAGAAATCGAGCAGATTGTGGAGGTACGCACAGAAGACACCAAGTTCAATCGTCTTCTCGAGATTCTGGGCCAAATGTATAACGAAGATCCCGAATGCAGGACCCTAGTCTTCGTTGACAGGCAAGAGGCTGCTGATAATCTGCTCCGAGAATTGATGAGGAAGGGTTATCTTTGCATGTCTTTGCACGGTGGCAAGGACCAAGTCGATCGCGACTCGACTATTGCAGACTTTAAATCTGGTGTAGTTCCCATTGTGATCGCTACCTCTGTTGCCGCTCGTGGATTAGACGTGAAACAGTTGAAGCTCGTCGTCAACTACGACGCACCTAATCATATGGAAGACTATGTTCACCGTGCCGGGCGAACAGGACGGGCTGGGAACAAGGGAACTTGCGTCACGTTTATTACACCAGAGCAGGAGAGGTACTCGGTGGATATATACCGTGCCTTGAAGGCCAGCAACGCCACTGTCGCAAAGGATCTTGAAGATCTTGCTAACGGTATGTTTCTAGCACTTGTGGGGTCGAGAATCTCACTAATTTAATGCCTGGCAGGATTCTTGGATAAAGTAAAGTCAGGAAAGGCTCAGGCCGCAGGTTCCGGCTTCGGGGGCAAAGGCCTTGATAGACTTGACAAGGAGAGAGATGCAAAAGAGAAGGCTGAGCGCAAGGCGTACGGAGAGCCTGGAGTCGAGGAAGAGAAGGCGTCGACTACCGAGGAGAGCACTGCGAAGGCCACAGCATCGAGTGCTGATGACATGACTTTCGGCAACTTCAAGGTTGAAATCAAGCGCGGCCCTGCACCAGACTCCTCCAAGGGACTTCTTGGGGTAGGTGGAGCTGTTGCCGCAGCACGGCGCCTGGCGCATGCTAAGGAGGAGGAAAAGCTACAGGCCCAAATGCGCGCTGCTGAGGAGGCCGCAGCCCGGGCAGGCAAGGACACGGCAGCACACAAACAAGCTTTGAGCGTGGTAGCGAAACTAAACGCCCAGATGCGTGCGACCAAACTAGTCTTGCAGTCTCAACTCCAGGCAGCTGCGGAGGACCCTTCTGGACGAAAAGCGAACCCAGACTCCACCGACTTTCATGCCATCATCCCGATCAATGACTACCCTCAGAAGGCGCGTTGGCGCGTCACCAACAAGGAGACTATGGTCCAGGTACGTATTGTAAAATCCGCTGCGTTTGTACACTAAACTGATTTCATCAAGCTCATCGACATGACAGGTGCATCAGTCACCAACAAAGGTACGTCAATCCAAAAGTTTTTGCAGACCTTCCCGTTTACGCTTCGCTTCCAGGCATCTACTACGAGCATGGCAAAGAGCCGCCATTTGATGGACCCCCGAAACTGCATTTGCTTATCGAGTCCAATGAGGAGTTCCGTGTATGTCAAAATTGTCCTGTTCTGCAATTAATACTGACACCATCGCTTTAGGTTGAACAAGCTGTTCGTGAAATTAAGCGTCTCCTCATTGAAGCCTCTGCTGCCGCTCTCCAGGCCGAGATGCGCAATCCGACAGCAACGTCCGGGAGATACAGTGTTCTATGATCATGTAATAACAGGCATTCTACCTAACATACCGTATACAACACTTTGTATTTAATATTGGTGCTTCAGTGTATCCATTTGGGAATATATCTATCGGTTGAGCCCAAAGCCTCTGCCCTTCTGGTTCGTAGTAGGGACAGTGTGACCCGACTCCTTCACCCGCTTTTCCACCTCTGAGACTTTCGACTCCACATCTCGCACAGCGCCATCGATCCACTGCAAACTCTCCAGATGACTGCTTAAGATCTGGGCGATTTGGGCCATCGGGTCGTCCGCAGTACTTGTGTCGTTGGAGGGCAAGGAAAGGGTGTTCACAGCATCGATCATTTGAGTCAGAGAACCAGACAGATCGTCAAGGTTAGTATGCAAATCGGCGGCGAGCATGTAGCTGTAAGTAGGAATTATTAGAATCATTGTTACCGAGCACCAAATGCTGCTCACTTTTTGTCGCGCTCTGTATCAGCAGGGCCGGTATCAAGTGCCCTTAGGCTACCGCCCTGACTTCCAAGTATCTCCTGAGTTGCTTTCTCGTAAGCATCCAAGGTAGAAGCAAGCTCTTTTTGTTGTTGTTCTATGTGATCAAGGGATTGGTCGATGTCGTTTTGCTCCCGCTCAGCAGCTAGTACATGACTGTAAAGTGACGAGAGCTAATGAGAAGAATAAGGTATCCATGACTGAACGTAATGAAAATGATGACGGACATTGTTGCCATTTTCTACTAGGGCACGATCCCAAACGGCGACCTCTCCAGCAAATTTGTTGAATTCCCGCACGTGTGTTTCCAGTTCTGTAGACCACTTATTGACTATTTCTTCGATCGTCTTACCCCTCAACATGGAGGGCGGGGCAACTGCTACTGTTGTGGATGCACCTAGAGCACCTGCCGCTAAACTATGGGATCAACGAAAAAATAGAACGATTGTAACCTCTCAGAGCTTACCAGTGGTTTCGGCTGGTTTTGTAGTGGTCGTCAGACCGAGAGAGAATGGAGGTGTAGGAGTCGTAGAAGTGGTGTCTTTCTTTTCTTCTGCTGGCTTCAGCGCACCAAATAGACTGGGTACAGGAGCTGGTGTTGTGGCTGGAGAAGAATGTCATTCCTAGATGGGAGTTTTTAGAGGATCATGACTCACCAGGGGAAGCACCGTCTTTTTTATCAGCTGGTTTGGCACCAAAGTTAGCAAATAATCCTCCCGCGGGTGGCGCAGGTGTTGCTGTGAAAGAGTACAATGAAATACCATGTCCACAACGATATGTATCAACTTACATGTAGATGGACTTGTTGCTGCAGTCGAAGCTGGCGCTGCTGGTTTTCCAAAGAGGCCACCTCCAAAGAGGGAAGGGGTGGTAGCAGGGGCGGATGTTGTGCTATCGGTTGCTTTGGGTGGTTGACCAAAAAGGCCTCCTAGACTACCAGCCGCTGGTGCAGCAGGTGTGGCCGTGGCTGGTGAATGCGTCAGCTAGTTAGGATTACTAGATAATACATAAAAGTCATTACTGCTTGCTGTACTTGGCTGGCCGAATACTGTGGAAGAGTCAAAAGACGCAATACTTGAAAGGTGTTGAACTCACAACTCGTGGTAGGCTTTGCCGCATTGGTTTCAGCGGGCTTAGCCCCCAATCCTCCACCAAACAGAGAAGGTGCCGGTGTTGTGCCGGCAGCAGCAGCGGGAGACGATGGATTTGCGTTCCCAAACAGGCTGGTCGTTGCGCTCGGCGTCGCGCCGAATAGGCTGGTGGGGGCAGAAGTTGGTGCTGCAGATGCTGCAGGTGTTGTATTTCCGAATAGACTTGGCGCAGCTGATGCACTGCTCGTCGATCCTCCTCCAAATAGACTCGCTGGTGCTGCGGTCGGGGTGGTGTTACCAAATAGACCCGTTGTAGCGCCACCTGCGGGAGGTGCTCCGAACAGTCCCCCTACAGCTGGCTTGTCTATATGCCTGTCGTTAAAAAGAAATCCGAAGGAGAAAAGCGGTACTAACTTCCAAACAGACTTGGTTGAGTGGTTGAAGCTCCCGCTGCTGCATTGTTTGCACCAAAAAAGTTACCTGTGCCCCCAGATGAAGATCCAAAAGCGCTCATGATGGATACGTTAACAAGAACTCAGTGAGGAAGTTGAGGAGATCTGGCGCGTCTTGATGGCGAAGTGTAAGGCTCAAGGAGCGCGTTTGATGTTTGTATTGTGTTTACACCTCTCATGTCGGATCCCGACCACGACTGGGGCAAAGTCCTCAATGGTCACCCAATATTCTCATTACCCAAGACTTTTGATCGTCCCGAACGTGTGCAGGATTCGCTAGAGCTCTCCTCCAATACACTCCCTAAATTTACCCAGCTTGATCCAGAGGAGGATGGCCCAACACCCTCAGGGCGGCGGCAGGTCATGGTGCTCAAGGACGCTGACCTGATCGTCGCTGCAGGTAGGGAGGTACGCATGACATCGCTTGGAGATGCAAAGCTGAGTCGTAGTACAAGGCAAACATATAAGGTATGCAGTCCTCGATGTTGATCCCAAGGTTTCACATATTGAAATGCGCAGACTCTACATACGCCGAATATTCAGTTTGAGATCCACCAGATATCACTCAATCCGAGTGGAAAGCTACTTGCCGTTGCAGGCGCATTCCAGGTCGCGGTAATCGTCCTGCCTCGGGCTGGTTTCGCGAGACTTGTCCCGGACATGCTAGACTGCAAGTATGCGTTCGTTTTTGTCGATGCAAAAATATTGGTCTTATAGTTTGCCTTCGTAGATCTGTTCAAGTGGGCCAGTTCTACCATGCCTCGAGTGCAGCTGCACCTATCGCGAAAATTGAATGGCATCCGTGGGGAGAAGCTGGCTCTACGCTATTAGTGATGACTACAGAAGGGAAGCTGAGGTGCGGTTGCTCCCTCTATTTCTTTTCTTCTCGTATAAAATATCTACAGAGAATATGACATCTCCCTCGACACTGAAGAGCCTCAACAGGTGTTATCATTTATGCCGGAAAAGAAGACCAATTCTTTCCTAGCTGCAGACTCCTCAGAAAGAGAAGTGTCTTCGTTCACCCTTGGCAAGGGTAGAGCAGACTGGGGTCCTTTGACTATATATGCTTTGACAAAATCAGGGGATATTTACTCCATATGTCCTTACATGCCGCAAAATGCGTGAGTAGTTCTATCCACTTCGCCCTTGAGAAGAGAATATTTAAGACGTCCATCCCAACTAGCTCGATTCCGTCATCATATATTCACTCTCTCGAATGCTTCATATCTGCCAAACAAGAGTTCCTCGCGCAAGGAACATCGATAGCTGCCAAAAATCTTTCCACAATCTATGACTACCAACACAAATACGTTACAGCACTTCTCAAGCAGCTTCCACCAGGCACCGTCTTTCCAGCTGCCTCGCGCTCTGTTCTTATTCACCCCCCTACAACAATAAAGGCTCCGCCAGCAAGACAGGGCCCATTCCTACTCCAGCCATCTCCGAGAATGCTCGACGGTAGCGACGGTGGTGACGCCACAGATATTTCATACCTTTCTTTCGACGCAGATGATGAAGACGGGGAACGCGATGGTGGAGAGACAGAGCACCTTGGCGTGGTGATGGTTGCATTCCAGGATGGAAAGGTTGATGTTTATCTGGACGTTGAGAAGGTTGAGGCCAGATGGGAAAACAAGGTTAGTTTCCATGATTTAACCTCTTCGTTCGTCTGGGCTGAATCCAAGTCGAAAAGGTGTCCAATCGCGACCTTCCCATGCTGGCAGTGTACGAGACGATTGACTTGAGCATAGTTTCAACTCTGAACGCAATAACAGCCTCGGCAGGGCAAGCCTCTCCATTGGAACTGTTGCAAGCCAATCACCCTGTTTTCCTTCCTGATCCAATACACGCTGATGCTATATATGTCTATCATGCATTTGGCGTTCATGCTCTCAACATTGGGCCTGTCTTACAAAGTCTTGCTATAGCACTTCGTATGGACGACGATTCTGCTGGTGCATCCCTCGACACTGCCTTGAAAAAATCTGCCGAAACTACAGTCGAACCTATTCTGACCACACTTTCCGTCGAACGAAAGTGCGTAACTCCAGGTTCTCTATTTAGACCTGACCGACATATTTGCTTCCGCAGATGCTCGAACCCAGTCGTCGCAGTCACTATTCCAAACGACGTCTATCTGACATACAGTATTTTCATCCTCACCTCAGCTATGCGAATCACATCCTTCCCGCTCAACCTTCGGACTGAATCGCCTCACACCCCGCCACATCTTCCTCCAGCCCTCGACACAAGTAGTGAACAATTCAATCAGAGGAGTTTTTGGCTTACACCGCCCAAGGGCCCTCCGACATACGTATCGCTTTTACAGAAAAGTCCATACACGCCACCCGCGGCACTAGCGCGTACGTCTGGGCTGCCCAAAAACCCGCAGCTGTCCCTTCCGCAGTCGACCAAAAATGCAGATTTCATGCTTACGCCTGACACACTGCGGTACCTTGGGAATACGGGGCGGGACCTGGCCTCACAAAGCACGGACATCAAGCTTGCAGTGAAAGCGACTGACGAGCGCGTTATGTTGCAACAGGAAGAGCTGACGCGGATGTCGAACAAGTGCCGGGAGATGCAGATGCTCATTGAACAGCTGAAGGGCCCGCGGCACGCTATGGCTGAGGAAAGGTTCAAGAAGGTTCAGGCGCAGCAGAAGGCACTCCTTGGAAGGCTTGATCGGATGCTGCAGAGTCTGATGGAACGCGCTTCGCCTGGGATTAGTGAGCATGAGACAAAGTGGTTCGAAGAGCTCAAGCGAATGAAGGGGGAGATTGTCGGGAGTGGGAAGTATGACGAGGGGTCGTTGGTGGCGCGAACGCGATTGGTATGTGTTCTCTGGTCAAGTGCAATTCTGATTCGATGCTGACTTTGATATTACAGTTGGAGAGAGAATACGCCCGCCTCACGCCCGCCTTGCAGGAACTCGGTGAGAAAGAAAAACGGAAGAAAGAGAAACTCGCCGAAAGCAACCAAACTCTAGGCTTCTCTCAGGCATTCGAATTTGGTGAACGGTCGAACGTCGAGTGCGTTTTGATTTATCTCCTCTTGTACTCTTATTTACATGAGCTTGGGTCAACAGGCGGCTGCGTATATCGGAGGTTGAAAAACAGATTACAGAGCTAGCTGCCAAGGTGGAGGTCGCTCTGGGTCGACGGCCTTTTACACAGTAAACCACACCCACCCATACTCCAACTTTCATGTCCGTCGACAGTATTTTTCATTGAACTTGATTCGCATCGAAATGATAACGAAGGTCAGGTTAGGGCGGCGCCTCACCCGTCATAGCGTGATATGACTTGTTCCATATTCAGCCCCACTGGCAGGACTCGATGGACCTGGACTATTGTCCTGTTCACCAAAGCGTTCTCCGCTTGATATCTTGACATTGTAAAGCTAAACATGCTCCTTCCGTAAACATGCTTTGGTTGATTGGACACCGTTCCGTCGCACAAGTTTTCTCCATTTTGGTTGG
Source organism: Sphagnurus paluster (assembly GCA_018282025.1). Lineage (NCBI taxonomy): Eukaryota > Fungi > Basidiomycota > Agaricomycetes > Agaricales > Lyophyllaceae > Sphagnurus > Sphagnurus paluster. The sequence goes on from JABCKI010005828.1 coordinate 29,020, forward strand.
GAATTCTGTGATTTAAAGTCTGACCATCTAAAGCCTGGACACCGACCACTGAGGGACGTTTAGAGATTGAGTCGAGACACGCATTGTAGTATGAGAAGTCGACATTAGACAGAACCTGCCAACCAACTTGCACCGGTGACTAGTCGAGCAAACCATATAAGTAACCATTGAACAGCATCTGCATTGAGCTGAGATATGAAGGTATATTACGAGCAGTGGTAGATTATTAGTATTATATAGTATCAACCGTACAAGCTAAAGCATCCCCTTCACCAACCCCACAATGAGCTTTGTCCAGAAACGCACACGCCGCCCAGCGCCCTTCCACTCCACAGCATACGCGCGTATCCGGCTGACCTCGTCCGCCAACTGCCGCCGTATATCCACCGTCCCCGACACGGGCGCTGGCGTCGGCGGCGAGGGCACGACCATGATGAACGACAGCTCCGTGTCGATATGCGCCGAGCGCGAGTTGAGGTTCGTCGACCCAAACAGCGTCAGCACAGGCGGCGCACACGGCGTCGGGGATACCCATATTCCTAGACGCCACGGCCATCAGTACAATCCACACGGAAAACCAACACAGCACAAACCCTTCGCATGGTACGTCCACCCCTCCCTCTCCCACTCACTCAACAACACCCCCCGACCGCTCACCGGATCCCACACCCTCCGCGCCTTGCTCACCGCACGCATAAAGCGCTGCTCCAGGAGCGTGTACCCCTCGGGTATACGCCCCGAGATACCGTTCGAGCCGAAAAACCCGTTCGCGCGCGGGCTGGCGGCGACGATGCGCGTGTCGACGTCGTGCGCGAGGACGAGCGCGCGGTACGGCGCGTAGAGGCCGAAGTACCCGGTCGTGAGGTCGACGAGGGGCCGTGCGCCAGATGTGCATGTGCGCGCGAGGTGCCGGAAGAGCAGCGCGAGCGCGGACTCTTCCTCGCGGATGTTGAACTGCCCTGCCTGGATGACGGGGAAGAGCAGCACGTTGTCTGCTGTGTCGCCCGGTTCCGATGGCGGCGGTGATGGGGGGGTGAGTTGGCTGGGCTGCAGCGCGTGCAGCGTCCGCTTTTGGGCCTGGAAACTGGCGAGCGCCGTTTCTGCCTTTTGGTGTATCGCGTGCGGGTGGGTGTGTGCGTCGGGCCAGTGCAGCGCGTATCCCTCGTGATGGTACGAGTGGGGCGCGCGTGTGTGTGTCGATGCGGGGGCTAGGCGGTAGGAGAAGGTGCTGACGGTGCGTAAAAAGTCGAAGCAGTACTGCGCCATGTGCGGCTGCGTGGCAAAGTGGATGTAGCGGTCCTGGCGGTTCGTAAAGTACGACTGGTTGAGGTTGGCGCTGTGGGGAGTGATGGATTAGAGGTCAAGATGGGAGAGATGGGGTGAAGAACGCGACGCACCCACTGATGATGACCTCGTCGTCGGCGCCGTAGATTTTGGCGTGCCAGGTGCCCCAACCCTCGTTAAAGCGCGGTGGGACAAGCTTGGCGAGTATGCCGCGCAGGCTCGGGCTGCGGAAGAACGAGACGTGGACGCGGTCGGGAAAGGCCTCGACGAGGGGCAGGAGTATCTTTGCGGTGGAGGACGTGCCTGGGCGCGTGGAGCGGTTGAGGTCGAGCTGCATGTAGAGCTGGAGCTCTGGCTTTTCGGAGAGGGCTGTGCGGAGCGTGTCGATCTGCGGTGGTGAGTATGGGGTGTAGGATGAGGTGTGGGAGAGACGTACCAGCTCGGACTCGGCGGAGCCAATGTAGAGCGACGAAATGAATATGTGGCGTTCTGCGCGCCGGATGAGATCCTGGGATGGGCGTGAGTGTAGTACGTGGGAGACATGGAGAACGTACCAGCAGGAGAGAGTAGAACTGGGGTGGCTCGTGCAGGACCAATACTTTGCGGGCCGAGACCTCAAAGGCCGGGTGCGTCTGCGCGAGGGTGGAGGCGACGTCGCGGACTGCGGGGTCGACGGCATAGTGGGCGATACAGCGCCTGCAGAGACGGGAGGCGCGTGGTGGACGGGCAGCGGCGAGGAGCGCACGGCATGCAGAAGCAAGAAGCATGGCGTGATTGGTATTACAGTTAACTGCTGGACCCCATGACCGGCGCAGGCCATGATATTATAATTATAATGTGCACGGCTGTCCATGTCCTCCCTCAAGATCTGGCGCAAGCATCCCAAGCCCACCATGAAGTCTGATCCTGCCCGCCCACCCCCTCCCACGTCCCCAGTCACCCTCGCCGTCGTAGGCTGCGGTCAGCGCGGCAAGGTGCGCTCCTACATCTACACTAACACACTATAATCTTACTCTACACCAGGCCTACAGCAGATACGCCCTCTCGAGCCCCGAATACTGCAAAGTCGTCGCCATCGCCGAGCCGCGGCCCAAGACACAGGCGCTCTTTGCCGCAGCGCACGCCGTCGACACGACGCTCGTGTTCGACTCCTGGCAGGCGCTGCTCGCCGCGTCCGCAGAGACGATCAGCACGATCGGCAAGCGCCTCGCGGACGCCGTGCTCATCGCCGTGCAGGACCACCTCCATCTCGAGGTCGCCCTCGCGTTTGCGCAGCAGGGGTACCACATCCTGTGCGAGAAGCCCATGGCGACGTCTGTCGAGGACTGCATCCGCATGGAGGCTGCGATCCGCAAGGCCGGGACTATCTTTGGCATGGGCCATGGTGAGTAGTACCGTACACCTTGCTCCGCGCGCTCACCCCGCTAGCGAATAGTCATGCGCTACTCCCCGTACAGCAAGGAGATCACCGCGATCGTGCACTCGCGCGCGCTCGGCGACCTCGTCAACGTCGTGCACGTCGAGCCCGTCGGGTACTACCACTTTGCGCACTCGTTCGTGCGCGGCAACTGGGCCAACGAGTCCCAGAGCTCCTTTTCCCTCCTCACAAAGTCGTGCCAGTACGTCTGCAAGTACCAATTACGTGTGTTATCTATTTACAAAAGCCTACATATGCATGTAGTGACATCGACATCCTGTGCCACTGGTTCTCGCCGCGCCGCCCTGCACGCGTATCGTCGTTTGGCTCGCTGCAGCATTTCCGCAAGTCTGCAAAGCCGTCTGCAGCGGGCACGGCAACGCGCTGCCTCGAGTGCCCGCTGCAGAAAGAGTGCGCGTACAGCGCCAAGAAGAGTGCGTCGCCTGGTCTACACAAAAACCACTGTTCTCACACACGCGTGCAGTCTACCTGGACCCCGTGGCAGGCGGCAACCCCGGGTGGCCAGCGGCGGTGCTGGTGGACGGGGTGGCGGACATTGAGAACATCACGGCGGCGCTGCAGAGCGGGCCGTACGGGGTGTGCGTGTACGAGAGCGCGAACGACGTGTGCGACCACCAGGTCGTGAACCTCGAGTTCAGCGACGGCAGCACAGCGTCGTTCACGATGGTCGCGTACACGTCTGCGATCTGCGAGCGGCAGACGCGGCTGCACTTTACGCACGGCGAGATCGTGGGCGACATGAATACGTACACGGTATCGGACTTTCGGTCGGGGAAGACGACGCGGCATGTGCCTGTGCACGAGACGGGCGGGGGCCACGGGGGCGGGGATTTGGGCCTGATTGGGGCGTTTGTGGAGGCGGTGGCGACGGGGCGGCAGGAGGTGCTTGGCACTGACGTAGGGGAGGTGTTGAGGAGCCATTTGACCGTTTTCGCGGCTGAAACGAGTCGGAGAGAGGGGCGTGTGGTGGACTGCGTGGCGTTTGAAAAGGAGGCGAGACAGCGCGTAACAGAGATGGAGGCGTCCGCAGTAGCGCCGTAGTAGATTCGACGTTTGCACAGTCTCAGTTCTGTGCCTTGTATCATTACAAACTGCGCTCAAACTACAATAAAGACGTATCTGATTGTACTCTGACTCTAACAATGTCCGACGAACACATCCTGGCTCTTGCAGGCGGCAGAAGGATCGCGTATGCACACAGCGGCAACGCGGCCAGCCCACGCGTGCTCATCTTCTTCCACGGCACTTTCGGAGTAGGCGATGCCTCGCACCCGTCGCCCATCCTCGCTGCCAAAAACATCTTTGCGCTCTCGCCCACGCTGCCCGGTTGGGGCAACTCGTCGCCCGTGCCTGCAGGGAAACCGTACCACGTGTGTCTCGCAGAAGACATCACCGCGCTCCTGACGCACCTCTACCCAGACTCGAGCCGTCTCCAAATCTACATCGGCGGGGGCTCGTTTGGGACGGTGCCCGCGCAGATGCTGTACGGGGCCCCATTCGATCTGTTCCCGCTCGGACGGCAGGTGGTGGGGTGCCTGCTGATAGCGCCGTTGTCGCCGTTCCGATACCACAAGGAATACACAAAGAGCATGCCATTATCGACCTACTTTGCGATAGGGCCGCCCGCGCACGTGGTGCCTTGTCACCTGGTGCAGCGGGCTGCTGCGCTGGCGCTGCGGTGCAAGACCAGGACGCAGGCGGCAGCGGAAAAGTTCATCCGGGAGCATCTGTTTGACAAGATGGGGGACGGGGAGCGTGCGGCGCTGCGACGGTGGAGGCAGGGCAAGGGACGGACGGAGGAGGACGTGGTGGGGCACCTGGCGCGGAACATGGTGCAGAGCGTGGCGAAGACGTGGGACGGGTTCGTGGGGATGGCGGATGTGATACACTCTGACTGGGGGTTCCGTCCCGATGCACTTGATGAAGAGCACACGGTGGATCGGCCGGTGCTGGTGGTCGCGTCGACGGACGACGCGATGACGCCGGATGGGATGGCGCGGTGGTTGGCAGGGAGCTACGCTAATGCAAGGCTCAGGCTGATATCTGGGGGACACCTGGCAGCGATGTTCCATCTGGATAGCATTTTGGACGAGTTTGTAATCTGACAACTTACAAGGGGAGTGGCGGCATGCATTGGGGAACTTTAATCGTGAATGGCAATGGGATTTCCTGACGGACAGACCTAGAGTATACTAACCCCAGTTCTATATCTGCGACCTCTAACATTCCTCCTAGGTGGTACCCCACCCGGCAAAAACGCCATCGGCGTCCGCGAGTCTGACGTCGACGAATCTTCTGAACTCTTGCTCGTTTCCCTGGATATACATTCCCGTGTTCTCCAAGAATGCTTTCACAACTTTGGCTAATGCACATATTGAACTTGCCCTTGATTGACATACGTCTAACGCAGCTCGCTCAAGGGTATTCATATATCTCGGCATATCTTTTCTTTCTGATTTCTCGTGGCAGTGGCGGCTAAAGATGGTACAACTTTCGTACCACCGATGAACTTGTTTGTTGGCAGTTTTTAAACCAACTACCGTGTGGATATGACCTTGCTGTAGTCCTATATGCAACTCTTATACGCAGGCGTGACCCCTTCCCCCGAGTCAACAAGGCCCGAGTCCTAATCTGTTTCTCTAATTCGGTTCTAGTATGACATGGTCTATGGAAGACTGACAAAACTGTCATAGCTGCGAACTAAAGAGAAATGGGTCGTGATCACGCACATTTTCATTCAAAGACCAATCTGTCTGTCGATGGTCATCAACAAATAGTTCGTTCTCTCTTGTCTAATCCGAATGGAGATCCTGGTTCGCTTGATCTAACCTCACTGGACAGGTATATAAGACAGCCAATGTATGGGAAGGCTTGAGCATTAAGATTCGCGATGGCGCGCTTCACCTCCCTTCTCACTGTCCTTGCGATTGCTGCATGCCAGCTCGCTGTCCACTCTGGTGAGTACCTCGATTTTATTGTATGTCTACCCTTCCTTGAACCAAATCCCCCACTAGCCCCATTGAACAGTGGTTTAACTATAACGGATAGAGGTCGCATCGGCGCACCTGCTAATGATGAGACCACCGTCAAGGCGTCTGAGGGAATAAATGATTTGTGAGTAGTGGATCTGACTATTTTTTTTTGAACATCTAATTCATGTTTTCTTCGTGAAAAATCTACAGTCTAAATCGTGGCAAGCCAAAAATTATTACAGGAGGCATAGGCGTTGCAAAGCCAGATGGAGATTTGTGAGTGGTAGATCTATCTAACTGATTCATTGAACATCTTATTCAGCTTTATTTATTTATCTGCAGTGACCCATCACGGTATAGTGGCAACCCAACGGGAAGTTCGTGAGTGACAGATCTAAATGATTTCTTGAACATCTTATTCAGTTTTTTAAAATTTATTTGTAGGGTTGACACAAATGCCGAGTGGCAAAAGGTACACCATGGCGGCAAGCCAAACTGGGGAGTGGGTGTCACAATACGGTGGTAAAAGTAATTCGTACATGATCGAGGAAGGCTCAGCGAATCACCACTTTTCCATTTGCCTGTAATGGTTACCGATTCAATAGTACTTAGGGCTAGCGCCACCTTCTGGGTGCACAACAACTTCCGAATCAGCACAAAATCCACTGCTTGCCTGTTGGAAATTACTAGCTGCTATCCGTGCTTTGCGTGGGGTTATACATTCAGTGAGAGAGAATAAGTTAATTATGACACGATGAGTGGATTGCTACAGACTACAGGGAGCCTATCCTTCTGACGCCGTGAGTCTGCTCAACACCGGCCCGTGAGGTTTTCGTGGTCGTTATCCAGTCCCTTCAGTAGAGATAGTGCTACGATAGCACTATCTCTACTCTACCTTGAAAATGTATACAGCTTTAGTCCCACTTGAGCACTGAAACACATTATCTTCAGTCAGTAATATCTATCACAACTTTGCAACTGTAAGCACGCACAAGAAATTATCTCACCTACTTACTGGCCCTGGCCAATCCCGGTCAGAAATCTTGGTTTAATGATCTCACGATGGCGTCCGTGGTGTGGATCCCCCGGCGAGACGTCCCTTCTCGCACGCGTACAACACTCAGCGGAGCAGTGGATCACAGTTCTCTACCGCGAGCGCCTCCTCCTCGCGGCCGCCCACGCAGCACAATCTTGCCGCTGGCACGCCGGATTTCCACTTCGACAGCCTCCTAGCGACCGCAAGGCTGCGGTTGAGAACCACACGTTCCTGGCCTTGCCCGGCGACACCATGATGCCTGACGCACTCGACTGCGAGGCGGGTTTGCTATTGCTCCGTCGAACCAGTGTGGGAGGAGGATCTTGACGCGCGTGTGTTGCTGGATTCTGTAAGTGCAGCATGGTGGAGTACGAGTACTTGTGCGAGGTGGACTCGACGAGGAAGAGGTGGGCGATGTCCTTGGTGAGGCCCATGCACCACTGCCCGCGGAGGCCCTCGATACCGGCGGAGAGGTCCTCAAGGTCATGTGTGGGCAGCTGTGTGGCGGTTAGTGGAGGACGGGTGGGAGTGCAGCCTACGCACCCCGCCCCCGCAACGACGCCCGACTCAAAAATCATCGCTAGATCGGCAGAGTAGCACTCGGGTCTAGGTGCGATCAGATTTTGCAAAACTCGAGAGGAGAGATGGCTCATGGCTGAGCGGCAGTGTTGGTCAGTCATGACTCTCAGTAAAAAGCAAGAGGTGAGCGATCCGTGAATCGGCCATACAAACCTGACCATGTGCGTCTCGCGTGGCAGCATCAGTAAATTGAGGAAAATCTGAGATTGTCTTGTAAGGCACTAAAATGAAAAGAAAATATACAATATTTGTCAGTCTGATGAACGACATTATATACCCATATATATATGGGGTTGGGTTTGGAGTTTGCACCAGTATCACCATCCTTGGTCATATTATATCAATGATATGTCTCTGGCACAGTGCAAGCTCTGGCAAGAACTTTAAACTGCAGCACCTGTGCACGACTGAGAGATTCTCTCGTGCACTACAGCCACTGTGAACACTGATAACTGGTTGTAAATATCGCTAGCCTTT